>APFE031705203.1:47288-76472 GCA_000404065.3 Pinus taeda | reverse complement strand
TCCAGCCAGCAAGTCTCATAAGCATTCACCCTTGGAGGTAGATCTCCCAAGACAAACAACTCTCTCTCTCACACAAGGCAACAAGACTTCACAACCTTCCTTAAGCTTTCTAGCAATCCACACTCAACACACCAACTACCTACTAAGAGCAGCACTAAAGCACTATGAATTCCTCTATGTCAAAATTATATGTCAAAAACTAGCTGCTCATGGCAATGGTGGAGGCTTATATAGGAGAAGGAGTCTCCATGGATGGTGGGAGGATAAGCTTATCTCCAAGAAAGGTGGCTCATATGACGAACAGACATGCCATAGAAGGGAGGGAGACATTCACAAGGCCAACAACCAGGTCTGGAGTCATCTGGAAGGGTGGCTGTTAGAACAAATTCGCCCAAACAGGATCAGCGCGGGTGCACAACTGGACTAGAGCGCTGACGTCGCATCTTAATAACGGAGGAGGCTATGTCAGCGTGACTTAATACAAACATAGGATGTTCTGTCTCATGAAATTCGACCAACGTGGAAAACCCGTGTGCTTTCGCGCTGGCAGCGCATCAGTTGCACTATCAGCCGCAAGTCAGCGCAGTTATTTTAATAACAGTCGCGATGATGAAATAAGCTTTGGCAAAGAGGGTCATTTGGCCAGTTCAGATAGCATGAGCATGATGGATTTGATTTCATGACATAGTAGGGAGACTGACAGGGAGACAGTGACAAATTACTGTGTAACACCACCTTTCACACGGAAAGAAAACCTGCCGCTGGTATCATCTAAAGGGGCACGAGGAGACCAGGACAAGCCGGGGAGCCACACCACACAGCCCATATAGCTCCAAGAACTTAGAGAGCAGAAGGGGAATTGTTCACATATGCCTCCCGGGACGACCATGGCCAGTGTTACCGCTCATGTGCTACCGAGTGGGGATGGAGAGAAGATGAAAATCGGCCACCCTACAGACGACCCAAGGCCATCTTCCGGGCAAACCTGAAAACACAACTCGATTGCCAACCCACCTTTCACATGGAAAGAAACCCTATCGCTAGTATCATCTTGAGGGGCACGAGGGGACCAAGACGAGCCGGGGAGCCACACCACAACAGCCCATACAGCTCCAAGAACTTAGAGAGAAGAAGGGAAATTGTTCACATATGCCTCCCAGGACGAGCATGGCCAACATTACTGCTCATGCGCTACCGAGTGGGGATGGAGAGAAGATGAAATCGGCCACCCTACAAATGACCCAAGGCCATCCTTCAAGCAAATCCGAAAACACAACTCAATTACCAACCCACCTTTCACACGAAAACGAAGGGACAAGGGAGAGCCGGGCAAACGTGCTGCATGAACGCGCACAAAGCCAACCTCAGGTCACAACTTAGCACTTTTTGATACGGGCTCGTTCGCCCGGGTGCGCCCTCACCCGACCTACCTTGTAACGCCCTCGCAACTCAGGCACGTGTGCGACAAGCAAACACTCCTTCGCACGACGGTTGAGCGGTGGGCACGACCCGGGCAGGCGTGCACAACGGTGGGCACGCGCCCTGCACGACGGGCGGGCGACCCATGCACGATGGACAGACACGTTCCAACACCGGGCGCGGTCACACGAGGAATGGATGAGTGTGGGCGACCCGTGCACGACGGGCGAGCGACCCGGGCAGGCGACCCGTAAACCATGGGCGGGCACCCCGGCAGGCGACCCGTGTACAGTGGGCAGGTCACCGACGAGTTGGCGTGCGGAAGCAGTGCGGCAGGCAAACGAGCTGGTGCGGCAGATAAACGTGCGACCCATGGGCACCCCACGCACAATGGGCGGGTGACCCGAGGGCGACCCGCACCGATGGGCGGGCGACCAGAACGACAGCACGACCAATGGCACAGTTGTGTGGAGAGCAGGTATAGTCCGACAGCGGGCGGGCGCGGTTCAAATGATAGCAGGCTGGCGCGGTTCAAACGACAGCAAGTGCGTGGCGGCGGGCGAGCCATGCATGACGGGTGGGCGACCCGTGCACGATGGGCAGGCGACCCGGGTGGGCGACCCGACCATGCGACGAACGGCCTCAACAATACGACAAGGAAGTGCGACGTTCCAAGGGCGCATATAATACTTAAAGGAAAATGCGATTGAGGATGGGAGCTTTATAATGAAGCGTAGGGAGGCTTTGCACTCAGGCAAAGGCCGAACCGCTAAATAATAAAGCAGGGGCTCCTAAAACGTGTTTTATGAGGTCAGCTTTAAAGCGGACACCCCTCACACTTGGAGCTAGCATGCGTATATATATGAGGACGCAAAGCTTCATTTGGGAATCATCAAGCACTTCGCTCAAGACTTCGCATAGGGACAAGAAGTGCGCATTCTTTAGAGAGATAAATGCGCATGCCTCATGCACATTAAGGTTAAAAGGAAGTGCACAATTTTTCTCGGTTAGAGGTTGGCAAGGAGGCCGTATATGAGTGGGCTTTGTGGAGCAGTTTTATGCAGGACTTAAAGGAGGAGGTCTTGTGTCTCGGTTGAGCACCCTCCTACCGTAAGGAGTTAGCATATGTATTGGAAGGCTATTCTATGCCTACATTGTAAGCAATTCTAAGTGTTGGCCTTGGGTTTACACCAGGCACACTTGTATGATGTATTATTGAAGATTATCATAATATATTAATATCGGGCGAACTTGTGCGGGAGTTGCCCCTCCCTTTACACTTGTGTGCAATTGTTATTGTTCTTGGTTTAATTGCATATCAGATAATGAATGTGTATGGGCTTCATTAAGTGTAAAGATTAATGCTTTTACTTGGTTGATAAAAATAAACTAAGTATGTTTATGTGAAAGGCGTAGTCCATGTGCATGAGTATTGAAAAAAAGAAAGTGCACGGTGGTGCCGCACCTCGCCGGACATGGTTGGAAGACTACCGTAGACCTGGGGGCGTGACAGGTGGTATCAGAACTTGGTCTAGAGCTGATGAGCAGGGTTGCTCGTAGAAACTTGGATAAGGGTATCTTGGTTGAAATTGAAGGTGAATCTGCTTGATCTAAAGTAGGTAACTGAGTAAATATGGAGAAGGTCGACAAAGCAGTGATGGTGGACGATGGTGACCACAGTGCAGTCAAGGCTCTCCGGTATGAAGTATTGGAACACATGGGTCGATGGAGTTCCAGCTGGGTTGCGATGCAAGCTGAGAATATGAAGATTCGAGAAAGTTGTTCGGAACTAAGGAGGGAACTTGAAGAACTCAGAAGCCAATGCGAAAGTACGACAAGCGTTGAACTCAATGAGTTTGATGAGGAGATCCAACAAAGTGGACTTGGTCTTCAGGAGCTCTTTGATGAAATAGCCCGCTTAAGGAAAGAAAGCGCTAAAGTGGAGACCGAAGTCAAGAAAATTGAGGAAGAAATAAGAAAGAGGATTCTTGGTAAGTAGGTGGTCGTGATTGAACAAGAAGAGCTCGACTACATTGACAGGTTGGAGACTTGCTACCGTGAGCATCCAAGGGACATCCGGAAGTTTAGCTCCATGGACTTGGTCAATGGGCACTTGGTTGGTACACTTGAGCGAAACACGGTGGAAGGAAAGCTTGAAACAAATCAAGCTAGGCCAGGGACGAGTTCCCTCGGAGAACCAGACAAGGAAGTGAGATACCTCAAGAGAGATGTCAAGAAGGAACATAAGCCTATTGACACTTCTGAGGTCGAGTTTTTGAAGTAGGTTGTTGAGATAAGACGTAAGATGAAGCCAATAGAGGAAGATGGTTCCTTGAAGTTAAGTTTTGTGCAGGTAACCGTGAAAGGAAAAACTATTTGCAGCTTTGGTTGATACAGGGGCCACTCATAGCTTCGTAAGTAGGAAAGCAGCAAAGTCTTTTGGGAAGAAAGCAAAGATGGAGAGAGAATGTAGTGCTTTTCAAAGTAGTTAAATATTCCACTAGAGCTGTTGATGGTATATTGGAAAATACTCAGATAAGGGTAGGATCATGGTTCGGTAAGCTGGATTTGAGAGTTGTGGATATGGATGATCATTCTATGGTGTTGGGGTTGGACTTTATGAGACTTGAACAAGCCATACCAATGATGACCCGGGACCTCCTCTTGATCACGGCTGAAGGGAAGAACATGATGATACCAATGAATAGAAGGAGTTGCTTGGGATATAGACCAAGGATGGCTTCTATGACCTTGTATCCCAAAGACCCAAATGTGAAGCATGAGGATGTAGAACAAAGAGGGATTGGGAATGTGATCCAAATAACAAAGGAGCGGAAGCTCGTTGACTTCGTTGCAAAAGCAGGGAAGAAGAACAAAAGAAGTGAGGGAAGAGCCTCACGAACGTGGAGACACTTGTTGGGAGAATCTTCTACTGATGGTCTTCACAAAGAAATTGCAAATGAAGCAGGTCCGAGAGCTACTTCAGAAGCAGTGATTGGTGAAGGTTATAAGGGAAGAGACCCGACGGGGATAGTAGACTTTTGCAAATATGCTATGGGCATATATGACTTCCAATTGACAAAGGACAAGCTAGAAGAGCTTGGGTGTACCTGTGGAGAGTTTGAAGTTGTGCATAAATATTTAAGGACACAATCTCAATCCGACACATGGGTGGATGAGAGCCAGGGGGGGAAATTCCTGGCCCTTCTTTCTCTATAGATGACATAAAAGAGGGGGCTCATTGTTGGCTGCTCAAGGTAGTGAGCCCTCAACATGTTTGAGTAGGCATGATGATCCTGACATGCTGCAGAAAGATGGGGTTTCCATGGACCTGAGCATGGGATCGTAAAGATAAGTGTTGACACATGATCAAGGTGTGTAGCACTTGTTGATATGCATGGGCAGGTTGCACATGGAGTTGATGACCTGATGGAGATATTGCCTTATATATGTTGCAGAGATGTTTGCCTTATATGGAGGGGTCTACATCATGGTTGATAACGATCTTGGTGGGGAACTACCAGTATGGTGTGTTGTCGGGACGACAACGTTTTCGGGTGGAGGAGAGTGTAACGCCCTCGCAACTCGGGCAGGTGCACGATGGGAAAACACTCCTTCGCACGACGGTTGAGCGGTGGGCACGACCCAGGCAGACGTGCACAACGGTGGGCAGGCGCCCTGCACGACGGGCGGGCGACCCGTGCAGGATGGACAGACACGTTCCAACACCAGGTGCGGTCACACGAGGAATGGATGAGTGCGGGCGACCCGTGAACGACGGGCGGGCGACCCGTGCACGATGGTCGGGCGACTCGTAAACGATGGGCGGGTGCCCCGGCGGGCGACCCGTGTATAGTGGGATGGTCACCGAAGAGTTGGTGTGCGGACGTAGCGCAGAAGGCAAACTAGCTCGTGCGGCAGATAAACGAGCGACCCATGGGCGCCCTGCGCACGATGGGTGGGCGACCCGAGGGCGACCCGAACGACAGCACGACGAATGGCACAGTTGTGTGGAGCGCGGGTATAGTCCGACAGCGGGTGGGCGCGGTTCAAATGATAGTGGGCGGGTGCAGTTCAAACGACAGCAAGTGCGCGGCGGCGGGTGACCCGTGCACGATGTGCGGGCGACCCGGGTGGGCGACCCAACCATGCGACGAACGACTGCAGCAATACGAGAAGGAAGTGCGACGTTCCAAGGGCGCATATAATACTTAAAGGAAAATGCGATGGAGGATGGGAGCTTTATAATGAAGCATAGGGAGGCTTTGCACTTGGGCAAAGGCCGACCCGCTAAATAATAAAGCAAGGGCTCCTAAAACTTGTTTTATGAGGTTGGCTTTAAAGCGGACACCCCTCACACTTGGAGCTAGCATGCGTATATATATGAGGACGCAAAGCTTCATTTGGGAATCATCAAGCACTTCGCTCAAGACTTCGCATAAGGACAAGAAGTGCGCATTCTTTAGAGAGATAAATGTGCATGCCTCATGCACATTAAGGTTAAAAGGAAGTGTGCAATTTGTCTCGGTTCGAGGTTGGCAAGGAGGACATATATGTGTGGGCTTTGTGGAGTAGTTTTATGCAGGACGTAAAGGAGGAGGTCTTGTGTCTCGGTTGAGCACCGTCCTACCGTAAGGATTTAGCATTTGTATTGGAAGGCTGTTCTATGCCTACATTGTAAACAATTCTAAGTGTTGGCCTTGGGTTTACGCCAGGCACACTTGTATGATGTATTATTGAAGATTATCATAATATATTAATATCGGGCGAACTTGTTCGGGAGTTGCCCCTCCCTTTACACTTGTGTGCAATTGTTATTGTTCTCGGTTTAATTGCATATTAGATAATGAATGTGTATGGGCTTCATTAAGTGTAAAGATTAATGCTTTTACTTGGTTGATAAAAATAGACTAAGTATGTTTATGTGAAAGGCGTAGTGCATGTGCATGAGTATTGAAAAAAAGAAAGTGCACGGTGGTGCCACACCTCACCGAACACATTTGGAATACTACCATAGACCTGGGGGCATGACATGCCTAAACGAGTTCACCCGAACGACCCGCCCAAACGAGTTCACACGCACGCCCTCAAACGACTCACCCAAACGAACGGACAAGAAAGAGCCGGGCAAACGAGCTACACGAACGTGCACAAAGCCAACCTCGGGTCACAACTTAGCACTTTTTGATACGGGCTCATTCGCCCGGGTGAGCCCTCGCCCGACCCACCTAAACGAGTTCACCCGAACGACCCGCCCGAACGAGTTCACACGCACGCCCTCAAACGACTCACCCAAACGAAGGGACAAGGGAGAGTCGGGAAAATGAGGTGCACGAATGTGGACAAAGCCAACCACGGGTCACAACTTAGCACTTTTTGATACGGGCTCGTTCGCCCGGGTGCGCCCTCACCCGACCCACCTGAACGAGTTCGCCTGAACGAGTTTGCCTGAACGAGTTCGCACGCACGCCCTCAAACGACTCACCGAAACGAAGGGACAAGGGAGAGCCGGGAAAATGAGCTGCACAAACATTCACAAAGCCAACCTCGGGTCACAACTTAGCATTTTTTGATACGGGCTCGTTCGCCCGGGTGCGCCCTCGCCCGACCTGCCTGAACGAGTTCGCCCGAATGACCCGCCCGAACGAGTTCGCACGCACGCCCTCAAACGACTCACCGAAACGAAGGGACAAGGGAGAGCCGGGAAAACGAGCTGCACGAATGTGCACAAAGCCAACCTCGGGTCACAACTTAGCATTTTCTGGTACGGGCTTGTTCGCCCGGGTGCGCCCTCGCCCGACCCGCCTGAACGAGTTCACCCGAACGACCCGCCCGAACGAGTTCGCACGCACGCCCTCAAAAGAATCACCCAAACGAACGGACAAGGGAGACACGGGAAAACGAGCTGCATAAACGTGCACAAAGCCAACCTCGGGTCACAACTTAGCATTTTTTGATACGGGCTCGTTCGCCCGGGTGCGCCCTCGCCCGACCCGCCTGAACGACTTCACCCGAACGACCCGCCCGAACGAGTTCGCACACACAACCTCAAACGACTCACCCAAGCGAAGGGACAAGGGAGAGATGGGCAAACAAGCTGCACGAACGTGCACAAAGCCAACCTCGGGTCACAACTTAGCATTTTTTTATATGGGTTCATTCTCCCGGGTGCGCCCTCGCCCGACCCGCCTGAACGAGTTCACCCGAATGACCCGCCCGAACGAGTTCGCACGCACGCCCTCAAACGACTCACCGAAACGAAGGAACAAGGGAGAGCCGAGCAAACGAGCTGCACAAACGTGCACAAAGCCAACCTCGGGTCACAACTTACCATTTTTTGATACAAGCTCGTTCGCCCAGGTGCTCCCTCGCCCGACCTGCCTGAACAAGTTCACCCGAACGACCCGCCCGAACGAGTTCACACGCACGCCCTCAAACGACTCACCCAAACGAAGGGATAAGGTAGAGCCGGGCAAATGAGCTACATGAACGTGCACAAAGCCAACCTCGGGTCACAACTAAGCATTTTTTGATACGGGCTCATTTGCTCGGGTGCGCCCTTGCCCGAACCGCCTGAACAAGTTCACCCGAATGACCCGCCCGAACGAGTTCGCACGCACGCCCTCAAACGACTCACCAAAACGAAGGGACAAGGGAGTGTCGGGCAAACGAGCTGCACAAACGTGCACAAAGCCAACCTCGGGTCACAACTTAGCATTTTTTGATATGGGCTCGTTCGCCTGGGTGTGCCCTCGCCCGACCTGCCTGAACGAGTTCACCCGAACGACCCGCCCGAACGAGTTCCCACGCACGCCCACAAACGACTCACCCAAACAAAGGGACAAGGGAGAGCTGGGCAAATGAGTTGCACGAACGTGCACAAAGCCAACCTCGGGTCACAACTTAGCATTTTCTGATACGGGCTCGTTCACCCGGGTGCGCCCTCGCCCGACCCACCTGAATGCATTCGCCCCAACGACCCACCCGAATGAGTTCGCACGCACGCCCTCAAACGACTCACCCAAACGAAGGGAAAAGGGAGAGCCGGGCAAACGAGCTGCACGAACATGCACAAAGCCAACCTCGGGTCACAACTTAGCATTTTCTGATACGGGCTCGTTCACCCGGGTGCGCCCTCCCCCGACCCAGCTGAACGAGTTCGCCTGAACGACCCGCCCAAATGAGTTCGCACGCACGCCCTCAAACGACTCACCCAAACGAAGCGACAAGGGAGAGCCGGGTAAACAAGCTGCACGAACATGCACAAAGCCAACCTCGGGTCACAACTTAGCATTTTTTGATACGGGCTCGTTCACCCGGGTGCGCCCTCGCCCGACCCGCCTGAACGAGTTCACCCGAACGACTCCGCCCGAACCGAGTTCGCACGCACGCCCTCAAACGACTCACCCAAACGAAGGGGACAAGGGAGAGCCGAGAAAAGAGCTGCACGAACGTGCACAAAGCCAACCTCGGGTCACAACTTAGCATTTTCTGATACGGGCTCGTTCACCCGGGTGCGCCCTCGCGCGACCCGCCTGAACGAGTTCACCCGAACGAACCGCCCGAACGAGTTCGCACGCACGCCCTCAAACGACTTACCAAAACGAAGTAACAAGGGAGAGTCGGGCAAATGAGCTACACGAACATGCACAAAGCCAACCTCAGGTGACAACTTAGCATTTTTTGATACAAGCTTGTTCGGCTGTGTGCGCCCTCGCCCAACCCGCCTGAACGAGTTCACCCTAACGACCCGTACAAACGAGTTCGCACGCACGCCCTCAAACGACTCAGCCAAATGAAGGGACAAGGGAGAGCCGGGCAAACGAGCTACACGAACGTGCATAAAGCCAACCTCAGGTCACAACTTAGCATTTTCTGATACGGGCTCGTTCGCTCGGGTGTGCCCTCGCCCGACCCGCCTGAACGAGTTCACCCGAGCGACCCGCCCGAACGAGTTCGCACGCACGCCCTCAAAAGACTCACCCAAACGAAGGGACAAGGGAGAGCCGGGCAAACGAGCTACACAAATGTACACAAAGCCAACCTCGGGTCACAACTTAGCATTTTTTGATACGGGCTCGTTCGCTCGGGTGCACCCTCGCCCGACCCGCCTGAACGAGTTCACCCGAATGACCCGCCCGAACGAGTTCGCACGCACGCCCTCAAACGACTCACCCAAACGAATGGACAAGGGAGAGCCGGGAAAACGAACTGCATGAACGTGCACAAAGCCAACCTCGGGTCACAACTTAGCATTTTTTGATACGGGTTCGTTCACCTGGGTGCGCCCTCGTCCGACCCGCCTGAACGAGTTCACCCGAACGACCCGCCCGAACGAGTTCACACGCACACCCTCAAACGACTCACCTAAACGAAGGGGCAAGGGAGAGACGGGCAAACGAGCAGCACGAACGTGCACAAAGCCAACCTCGGGTCACAACTTAGCATTTTTGATACGGGCTCGTTCGCCCGGGTGCGCCCTCGCCTGACCCGCCTGAACGAGTTCACCCGAACGACCCGCCCGAATGAGTTCGCACGCACGCCCTCAAACGACTCACCCAAACGAAGGGACAAGGGAGAGCCGGGAAAATGAGCTCCACGAACATGCACAAAGCCAACCTCGGGTCACAACTTAGCATTTTTTGACATGGGTTCGTTCGCCCGGTTGCACCCTCATCCGACCCGCTTGAACGAGTTCACCCTAACGACCCGCCCGAACGAGTTCGCACGCACGCCCTCAAACGACTCACCCAAACGAATGGACAAGGGAGAGCCAGGCAAACGAGCTGCATGAACGTGCACAAAGCCAACCTCGGGTCACAACTTAGCATTTTTTGGCACGGGCTTGTTAGCCCGGGTGCGCCCTCGCCCGACCCGCCCGAACGAGTTCACACAGACGCCCTCGCCCGACCCGCCCGAACGAGTTCACACGGACACCCTCGCCCAGCCCGCCCGAACGAGTTCACACAGACGCCCTCGCCCGACCCGCACGAACGAGTTCACACGCACGCCCTCACCCGACCTGCCCGAACGAGTTCGCATGCACGCCCTCAAATGACTCACCCAAACGAACGGACAAGGGAGAGTCGAGCAAACGAGCTGCACGAACATGCACAAAGCTAACCTCGGGTCACAACTTAGCATTTTTTGACACGGGCTCGTTCGTCCGGGTGCGCCCTCGCCCGACCCGCCTGAATGAGTTCACCCGAGCGACCCGCCCGAACGAGTTCGCACGCACGCCCTTAAACGAGTCACCCAAACAAACAGACAAGGGAGAGCCGGGAAAACGAGCTGCACGAACGTGCACAAAGCCAACCTTGGGTCACAACTTAGCATTTTTTGACATGTGCTCGTTCGCCCGGGTGCGCCCTCGCCCGACCTGCCCGAACGAGTTCACACGGACGCCCTCACCCGACCTGCCCGAACAAGTTCACACGGACGCCCTCGCCCGGCCCGCTCAACCTGCCTGAACGAGTTCACATGCACGCCCTCACCCGACCCGCCCGAACGACCCACCCAAACAACTCGCCCGAACGAGTTCGCATGCACGCCCTCAAACGACTCACACAAACGAATGGACAAGGGAGAGCCGGGCAAACGAGCTGCACGAACATTGACAAAGCCAACCTCGGGTCACAACTTAGCATTTTTTGACACGGGTTCATTCGCCCGGGTGCGCCCTCGCCCGACCCGCTCGCCGGAACGAGTTCACACGGACGCCCTCGCCCAACCCGCCCGAACGAGTTCACACAGACGCCCTTGCCTGACCTGCCCAAACGAGTTCACATGGACGCCCTCACCCAACCCGCCCTGTCACGCCCCCAACCTCTCTATACTTATTTTTTTTTCGTTGGAGGGTGCGGCACTACCGGGCAGGTTATTTTCTAACGCTGCCTATCGACTACGCCTTAACAACGCTCGTTTCGCTAGCACTGCACGAGCATTAACCTTATGTCCAATTCTTAAAACCACAATTGTAATCTTATAACCGAACTTGTAATCCTTTAATTATAATTCTTCATTCAATTATAAATTACCAATTGCATAAACCGAATTAATTGTTTACCAATATATAATAGCGCATAACCATAACATATAAGAACACTTGAAATATATTTGGACGGGACAGCTCACCAAGAGTCTGCCCGAATTGTTTATTAAACCGATTAACAATTCTTACAATTCGTTTGCCGGCACCAGCCACGGTCACACTGTAATTTTGGAGATGGCAAGGCCCGTGTGATAACCCCACGGCCTGCGCAATATTACAACAGAGCGTACAGCTCATACACCGACGGTTTGATACCAAGACCAGCGTAAACCGTATACCCGAATTCTGATTGATGACAGCGAGCCCGCAGCCTTCGCTGCACTAATGTATTTTCCCGAACCTGTGTCAAGACCGACCCCTATTGTCACGATGGTGCACTGTTGTGCTTGCCTCGTAAGTCCGGCGTACACTCTGTCCATTCACTTTATTCGACCTTCGTCTTTCCGGTTGAGGCACAGCCGCTACATCGAGCTCGTGTCTCTGTTGGAAGACTCGTGGAATGACCGAATTCGTTGATCGAGTTGATCGACTTGATGATCCTCCAAACGCTTGCGCCCTCCATATATATATGAGTCCATGCCGATTTGGAGAGGGGTTTCGGTGGTGAAGCCGACCCCCGTTTTGATGTTTAGACACCCGCCCCTTCGCAAGCCGACGTGTGTTGAGTTATGTTTTCACCCATCGTGGCATTATCTTGGCGGGTCGGCCTTTGTTTTACAAAGCCGACCAACGCCAAGTATAAGCTCACATGGCGTCGTGCTCCTTTATCCCGCGCGCTCATTCACTTCGGATCATTTCGCTACACCGCCCATACGCTGTCGTTGTTTGCCCATTTGTTGAACGAACCCGGTTCAATCGGTGCACTGTCCATGAAGTGTCCTTGACCCGTTCGTTTTCTGTGTATGTTGAACGCCGCCTACGTCGTCGTTCAAGCTATTGTTTGCCCACTGTTTGGACTGTCTAATTGCCTTCGACCTGCCCATTGTGTTGTTGTTGCCCGAACTGTCCCTCGGCCTGTTCGGTTGTTGATCCATGTCACCCTCTTGCCAACTGTCCTAGCTATTTGCTGTCGACCTGTCCGCTTTGGAGCGGTTGCCCGAACTGTCCTAAGCAGTTCATGGTTATCAACCCGTCCGGTTGGTGTGCGTGCGAACCTGTTTGGTGCCGCGCCCAATCCAAATTCGCTGTTGGGTGAATCACGTCCTCGCCCTGTGTGGGTCGCCCGCTGTTGTGCGGAGTGCCCGATTCGTTCGGGCATTACACGCTCCTCCACCTTAAGATGTTGTCGTCCCGACAACGTCCCATTTCGACAACCTGCAATGTAGACTCCCTCCATTATGTGATTCGGCCTTCATTGGGTTGCCCTGTTGTTTTGTAGATTGGTCGAGTGTAGCACACTCGTTTCATGATCCCCCCGTCACATTCATAGGAACCCCCATTTCAGGTGCCCGTTGAGACCATCGATCCTGCTCAAGTACCATTACGGGCTCACTGCCTTGAGCAGTCAACAATGAGCTCGACCCACCATTTATTTAAAAAAACTGCCAAGGGAGTGAGCCAGGTGGCTCCCCTTTATTCGTTCGTTCAATACATCCGCCCGAATCCTCCACCTTCATACACGCATCATTTTCGTCGTAGTCTTCTGTCAAATTCAACCTTCCTGATAATTCCACGGTGTTAACAGTTAATTCCCGTTCAGCAAGTTTTGTTTCCCTGTCCGACAACCGCTTGCTTGTTTCCTTCCGTGTGTTCGGTTTCATCTTCTTGTCACGGTTCCTTGTACTTTTTCTCATACGGTCACAAGTAACTTCACCAAGTTTTGGGACCATGATCCATCTCGATTTATGCATCCGGCGTCTCATCCTAATCCCCCATGGCACGACCCTCCATGGCCTGGGCAAACTGCTTTTGCCTTTTCCAACACACGGCCTATGTGCATATGAAACGCCCGTATCGTCGTTATGAGATTTCTCCACGAGAGTTCTTTTACCTGTACATGTATACAAACTGTCCGATTGTGGTTCAACTTGATCAAGCCCACTTTCGGTCATCGCCTCGTTTGCAACATCATCGGTCAGGCAATTTGCAGTTTCATCGATCATGCGTCTCATAACCCGGTCCTGTTCCATTGCCTGACAAAGTCGAAGAAGCTCTTCTTCAACGTTCTTCTCCAAGACTGCAAGCTCTTCCCGGATGCGGGGTCTTTCTTTTTCCATCCGTCGCAACCTGTGTAAGGTGAGCAAGAGTTTCCTTCTGCCCTCACCCAAGTTTGCCATGTCTCATTCTTCCAAGTGAGTGTCATCATTCATCCATGTCGGTAAGCCACCCGATTCTGGTTCAGCTTGAGCGCTTTCAAGTCCCGCCTCCATCGAGCTTCCATCGTCATGAGTGTCCTCCTCATGAGTACTCTCACCTGTTCCTGTTGCTAAACCGTGTGTCTCTGTCTCAACTTGATTGAACTCAAGTTCGGCCACCTTCATCCCTTTCTCGTCACATGGTCTTTCCAAATGAATGTCTTCATCTGCCCACGTCCCCGAGCTGCATGATTCGGGCTCCACTTGATTATCTCCAAGTTTGACCTCCACCGCAGTTAAGTCCTCGACCTCTTCGGTCAATCCGACTTCCGCTTTCGGGCCAGCAACCTCATCTATTACTTGGTCGAGCTGAAGAAGTCCTTTCCTTCCAAGCATTATATCGATGCCTTCGGTGTTTATCACCACGAAGTCCAGCAGTCCTCTGCATGCTTTCGTCTGTACAGGTACATTCCGTACCTTACCCATTACCACGCTCCACGGGCCTATCTTCCATTCTTCCATGGTAGATAACATCCCTACTTCTCCCACAAACCGCACTGATATGAAGTTAAATCCCTCGGCCGATTCTGCCACTGCTTGAACATCCCTGCCATAAACTTTCAAAGTTACCAGATCTCGATGGACCTCCATCTTTACCTGTCACCTGTCACGAGCCCACCAGCTTCAACTTCACGGCGTCTTGTTCAAGTCTTCACGAGCAACCTGCTCAACAGCTCAAAACCGAGCTCTGATACCACTTGTCACGCCCCCAACCTCTCTATACTTATTTTTTTTTCGTTGGAGGGTGCGGCACTACCGGGCAGGTTATTTTCTAACGCTGCCTATAGACTACGCCTTAACAATGCTCGTTTCGCTAGCCCTGCACGAGCATTAACCTTATGTCCAATTCTTAAAACCACAATCGTAATCTTATAACCGAACTTGTAATCCTTTAATTATAATTCTTCATTCAATTATAAATTACCAATTGCATAAACCGAATTAACTGTTTACCATTATATAACAGCGCATAACCATAACATATAAGAACACTTGAAATATATTTGGACGGGACAGCTCACCAAGAGTCTACCCGAATTGTTTATTAAACCGGTTAACAATTCTTACAATTCGTGTGCCGGCACCAGCCATGGTCACACTGTAATTTTGGAGATGGCAAGGCCCGTGTGATAACCCCACGGCCTGCGCAATATTACAACAGAGCGTATAGCTCATACACCGACGGTTTGATACCAAGATCGGCGTAAACCGTATACCCGAATTCTGATTGATGACAGCGAGCCCGCGGCCTTCGCTGCACTAATGTATTTTCCCGAACCTGTGTCAAGACCGACCCCTGTTTTCACGATGGCGCACTATTGTGCTTGCCTCGTAAGTCCAGCGTACACTCTGTCCGTTCACTTTATTCGACCTTCATCTTTCCGGTTGAGGCACAGCCGCTACATAGAGCTCGTGTCTCTGTTGGAAGACTCGTGGAATGACCGAATTCGTTGATCGAGTTGATCGACTTGATGATCCTCCAAACGCTTGCGCCCTCCATATATATATGAGTCCATGCCGATTTGGAGAGGGGTGTCGGTGGTGAAGCCAACCCCCGTTTTGATGTTTAGACACCTGCCCCTTCGCAAGCCGACGTGTGTTGAGTTATGTTTTCACCCATCGTGGCATTATCTTGGCGGGTCGGCCTTTGTTTTACAAAGCCGACCAACGCCAAGTATAAGCTCACATGGCGTCGTGCTCCTTTATCCCGTGCGCTCATTCACTTCAGATCATTTCGCTACACCACCCATACGTTGTCGTTGTTTTCCCGTTTGTTGAACGAACCCGGTTCAATCGGTGCATTGTCCACGAACTATCCCTGACCCGTTTGTTTGCTGTGTATGTTGAACGACGCCTACGTCGTCGTTCAAGCTATTGTTTGCCCACTGTTTGGACTGTCTAATTGCCTTCGACCTACCCATTGTGGAGTTGTTGCCTGAACTGTCCCTCGGCCTGTTCGGTTGTTGATCCATGTCGCCCTCTTGCCGACTGTCCTAGCTATTTGCTGTCAACCTGTCTGCTTTGGAGCTGTTGCCCGAACTGTCCTAACCAGTTCATGGTTGTCGACCCGTCCGGTTGGTGTGCGTGCGAACCTGTTTGGTGCTGCGCCCAATCCAAATTCGCTGTTGGGTGAATCACATCCTCGCCTTGTGTGGGTCACCCGCTGTCGTGCGGAGCGCCCGATTCGTTCGGGCGTTACACGCCCGAACGAGTTCACACGGACGCCCTCGCCCGACCCGCCCTGTCACGGTCCCGACCCTTATATAATTTTTTTTTCGTCGGGAACGTGCGGCACTGCAGGGTAAGTCTATGAATTTACCTATAGACTACGCCTTCACGACGCCCGTTCCACTATCGTTACACGAGCGTTAAACTGATAACCAAACTGTAATTCTATAACCGAACCTTAAATCTCTTTAATTAGGATTTCTGTTCTCCAATTATAAATTACCAATTCATATGTTGTGTTATACAAACCATTCATCAACCAGATCAATTCACCATTATATAACAGCACATAAAACATATAAGACACATGAATATAATGGACGGGACAACACTCCCATGAGTCTGCCCGAATTACTTTTCATTAACCGATTTACAATTCTTTTACAAACCGTGTGCCGACACCAGCCTCGGTCACACTGTAATGTTCATCAACACAGTCCGTAACCCCCACGACCTGTACAGTTAAATAACAGCAGGTTATAATCTATACACTGTCCTTTACAACCGACTACACTTAGTGCAGTAACGCCGAGACCCGTGTATTTTATGCGACCTGCAATTCTGTTTACAAGACCAGCAAACCTGCGACCATTGCTGTATAATAATCCATACCCCGAATTCTGCGTCCTTCATTTATGAACGGTCTCCTCCCGGACCACCTGTCCACTGAACCCGCAGAAATCGTGTACCCAATCTCCTCTTTACCGAATCTGTTCTGCGCATGTGCCAACTGTAGATATGCGGAGCCTTTTATCCTTAATGCGCATAGGCTTAGTGCGCATTCCCTTGGAGACTTTTCGCACTACATCGAGCCACCCATGCGAGGATCCTTAAGAGCGAAGATGAGAAGGATATCGAATGATGTTCGATGATGAGGAATGAGGCTCTCCTCATTCCAAATATATACGCTTGCTTCCTTCCCTGTTTTGAGGCCGTTTTCTTTAAAGCCGACTCTCCTTTCGCATTAGAAGCCCACGTATTATTTCTTTTGAATTAATTTAATCCACCGCCATATCTTTAAGTCCTTAAAATATGTCAGCCTGCCCACGTATGCCTTCTTTATGGTTTATGTGTCCATGTTTAATCCACATACGTGCTCCCTTATATTATTTTAATTATAATATAAGTCTTGGTCATGGTTTATGTATAACACCATGCGTAAGCTCCATTCATGTCTTCCACGTAATCCATTCATTCTCTTACCTCCACATGTTATCTCTCCATCCACATATTATCTCTCCACCCACATATTCTCTTTCCATGTGTGTATAATATATTTTATTCTCCATACGTATTCCATTATGGTAATGGCCCTCCACGTATTCTCCACATATGCCTTCATGATATTCGGTCTTCCATTATGTTTCCATGGCTGTCCCATATATCATACTTGTTCACGTCCATATCTCTATGTGACGTTCATTTGTCGAGAACAATATCGTGGCGGGTCGGTCTTTGGTTATAAAGCTGACCAACGCCACCCACATGTTCTTTCGGCTTTCGCTGTTCATCCACGATGATGTGCGCTCATCGTTCATTGCCCAAACTGTCCTAGCAATACTGCTGTCGACCCGTTTGCTGTTTTATGTCATGTTGCCACGTCTGCACTGTCCCTGCTGATGTTGCTGTCGACCTGTTCGTCCATGTGTCGTCCAACCTGTTATTTTGCCCGAACTGTTCTCCGGTCCGTTCGGTGTCGTTGTTTCATGTGAACGAATGTCGGGTAGGAGAGTCGCCCTTCGTGCGCGGAGCGCCCGGTCCCCAGGGCGTTACATCCTCCCCCACCTTATTCCGTTGTCGTCCCGACAACCTCCATACCACCGTGTCCTCTTTGGTCTTCCATGTCAAGTCACCCTCCTGTTTCGTAATCCTGTGCACGTCGTAGGAGTATGCATCCCATACTACATCAAGTCGGTATTTAGACATCGACTCGGTTCCCCGACATTTCGTACCTCCAAGCCCACCATGTATGGATATCTGTCCGAGTGTACTCACTCGTTTCATGATCTCCCCGTCACTTCATGGGAACCTCCCATTTCAGGTGCCTGTTGAGATCACCGACCTGCTCAAGTATCATTATGGGCCCATTGCCTTGAGCAGTCAACAATGAGCCCGGGTCCCCGTTTTATCTAAAAGGACTGCCAAGGGAGTGAGCCGGGCGGCTCTCCCTTATCCACACATCTGCCCGAATCTTCCACTTCCATTAGTGTTTCTCGGTCCTCCATGTGTGCATCATTTTCATCATAGTTTCCTGCCACATTCGATCTCCTCGAACACTCCATGGTGTCAATAACCAACTTCCGTCCGGCAAGTTGTGTCGTTCTATCCGACAACCACTTGCTTGCTTTCCTTTTGTCGTCCATCTGTATTTCTCCATCCGGCGTCTCATCCTAATTCTCCATGGTGCGACCTTCCATGTTCTGGGCAAACTGATTTTGCCTCTCCTTGCGCTCGGTCGGTCTGCCAAACGATCACATGAGAGCCCCGCATCGTCGTCATGAGGTTTCTCTACGAGAGTATCCTCATCCACAGGTGTGTGCCACCGGTCCGGTCATGGTTCAACTTGACCCGGTTCAAGTCCACCCTCGGCTATTGTCCCATCCGCAGCACCTTTCGTTATCAAAGCTTCTTTCCTTTCGATATTACAATCTGAACTTATCTGCTCCATTGTTTGACCGAATTGAAGAAGTCCCTCAATGTTTTTCCCAAAGGCTGCAATTTCTTCATGAATCCGGGGATCTCCTCCCATTATCTTCTCCAACCTGTCCAAGATAATCGTGAACTCCTTCCGGTATTCTTCATACTTATTCATGCCTTTTACTTTCGTGTGGGTATCGTTACCCGTCCATGTCGTCAAGCAGTCCGCTCTTCGTTCAACTTGAATATCTTCAAGTTTCGATCCCACCGAATCTTCCTTATCATGGGTGTCCTCTATGTGAGTGACCTCACCCATCCATGCCGACAAGCCATCCGATCCTGGTTCACTTTCAAGCTTTGTCCGTGTCGGGTCTTCATCGACATGTAGTTCCTCCAGATGAGCGTTACCATTCATCCCTACCGGCAAGCCACTCGATTCCGGTTCAGCTTGAGCGCCCTCAAGTTCCGCCTCCATCGAGCTTTCATCACCATGAGTGTCCTCCTCATGAGTAATTTCGCCTGTCTTCGTTGTCAAACTGTGTGTTTCGGTCTCAACTTGATTGACCTCAAGTTCAACCATCTTCACGCTGTCCTCGTCACACGGTCTTCTCGAGTGAATGCCCTCACCTGTCCGTGTCCCCGAGCTATGTGATTCAGGTTCCACTCGGTCATTTCCAAGTTTGACCTCCATCATTGTTAAGTTCTTGACCTCTTCGGTCAACTCGACTTCCTCTTTCGGGTCAGTAATCTTATTTATTATCTGGTTGAGTTGAAGAAGTCCCTTCCTTCCAAGCACTACA
The DNA here is from genome assembly GCA_000404065.3 of Pinus taeda. Lineage (NCBI taxonomy): Eukaryota > Viridiplantae > Streptophyta > Pinopsida > Pinales > Pinaceae > Pinus > Pinus taeda. The sequence goes on along the minus strand of APFE031705203.1, from coordinate 56,982 downwards.
TCGATACCTTCAGTGTCTATCACCACGAAGTCCAGCAGTCCCCTGCATTCTTCTGTTCGTACAGGTACATCTCATACCTTACCCATTATCAAGCTTCTCGGACCCATCTCCCATTCTTCCATGGTAGACAACATCCCTGCTTTTTCCACAAATCGTACCGATATGAGGTTGAACCCCTCGGTCGATTCTGCCACTGCTTGAACCATTTTGCCATAAACTTTCAAAGTCACCAGCCTTCGATGGCCTTCCATCTTCTCCTGTCAGCTTTAACTTCACGGCGACCTGCTCAAGTCTTCCGTTCCAACGCCAGCACCGATACTGGCTCTGATACCATCTGTCACGGTCCCGACCCTTATATAATTTTTTTTTTCGTCGGGAACGTGCAGCACTGCAGGGTAAGTCTATGACTTTACCTACAGACTACGCCTTCACGACACCCGTTCCACTATCGTTACATGAGCGTTAAACTGATAACCAAAATGTAATTCTATAACCGAACCTTAAATCTCTTTAATTAGGATTTCTGTTCTCCAATTATAAATTACCAATTCATATGTTGTGTTATACAAACCATTCATCAACCGGATCAATTCACCATTATATAGCAGCACATAAAACATATAAGACACATGAATATAGTGGACGGGAAAACACTCCCATGAGTCTGCCCGAATTACTTTTCATTAACCGATTTACAATTCTTTTACAAACCGTGTGCCGGCACCAGCCTCGGTCACACTGTAATGTTCATCAACACAGTCCGTAACCCCCATGGCCTGTACAGTTAAATAACAGCAGGTTATAATCTATACACTGCCCTTTACAACCGGCTACACTTAGTGCAGTAACGCTGAGACCCGTGTATTTTATGCGACCTACAATTCTGTTTACAAGACCAGCAAACCTGCGGCCATTGCTGTATAATAATCCATACCCCAAATTCTGCGTCCTTCGTTTATGAACAGTCTCCTCCTGGACCACCTGTCCACCGAACCCGCAGCAATCGTGTACCCAATCTCCTCTTTACCGAATCTGTTCTGCGCATGTGCCAACTGTAGATATGCGGAGCCTTTTATCCTTAATGCGCATAGGCTTAGTGCGCATTCCCTTGGAGACTTTTCGCACTACATCGAGCCACCCATGCGAGGATCCTTAAGAGCGAAGATGAGAAGGATATTGAATGATGTTCGATGATGAGGAATGAGGCTCTCCTCATTCCAAATATATAAGCTTGCTTCCTTCCCTGTTTTGAGGCCGTTTTCTTTAAAGCCGACTCTCCTTTCGCATTAGAAGCCCACGTATTATTTCTTTTGAATTAATTTAATCCACCGCCATATCTTTAAGTCCTTAAAATATGTCGGCCTGCCCACGTATGCCTTCTTTATGGTTTATGTGTCCATGTTTAATCCACATACGTGCTCCCTTATATTATTTTAATTATAATATAAGTCTTGGTCATGGTTTATGTATAACACCATGCGTAAGCTCCATTCATGTCTTCCACGTAATCCATTCATTCTCTTACCTCCACATGTTATCTCTCCATCCACATATTATCTCTCCACCCACATATTCTCTTTCCATGTGTGTATAATATATTTTATTCTCCATACGTATTCCATTATGGTAATGGCCCTCCACGTATTCTCCACATATGCCTTCATGATATTCGGTCTTCCATTATGTTTCCATGGCTGTCCCATATATCATACTTGTTCACATCCATATCTCTATGTGACGTTCATTTGTCGAGAACAATATCGTGGCGGGTCGGTCTTTGGTTATAAAGCCGACCAACGCCACCCACATGTTCTTTCGGCTTTCGTTGTTCGTCCACGATGATCTGCGCTCATCGTTCATTGCCCAAACTGTCCTAGCAATACTGCTGTCGACCCGTTTGCTGTTTTATGTCATGTTTCCACGTCCGCACTGTCCCTGCTGATGTTGCTGTCGACCTGTTCGTCCATGTGTCGTCCAACCTGTTATTTTGCCCGAATTGTTCTCCGGTCCGTTCGGTGTCATTGTTTCATGTGAACGAATGTCGGGTAGGAGAGTCGCCCTTCGTGCGCGGAGCGCCCGGTCCCCAGGGCGTTACACACCCGAACGAGTTCACATGCACGCCCTCACCCGACCCGCCCGAATGACCCACCCGAACGACCCGCCCGAACGGGTTTGCATGCACGCCCTCAAATGACTCACCCAAATGAACGGACAAGGGAGAGCCAGGCAAACGAGCTGCACGAACGTGCACAAAGCCAACCTCGGGTCACAACTTAGCATTTTTTGACACGGGCTCGTTCACGCGGGTGTGCGCCTTCACCCGACCCGCCCGAAAGAGTTCACACGGACGCCCTCGCCCGGCCTGCCCGAACGAGTTCACATGGACGCCCTCGCCCGACCCGCACGAACGACTTCACATGGATGCCCTCGCCCGACCCGCCCAAACGAGTTCACACGCATGCCCTCACCCGACCCGCCCGAACGACCCACCCGAACGACCCGCCCGAACGAGTTCACACGCACGCCCACAAACGACTCACCCAAACGAACGGACAAGGGAGAGCCGGGCAAACGAGCTGCACAAACATGCACAAAGCCAACCTTGGGTCACAACTTAGCATTTTTTGGCACGGGCTCGTTCGCCCGGGTGCACCGTCGCCTGACCCGATCTGTCACGCCCCCAACCTCTCTATACTTTTTTTTTTTCGTTGGAGGGTGCGGCACTACCGAGCAAGTTATTTTCTAACACTGCCTATAGACTACGCCTTAACAACGCTCGTTTCGCTAGCGCTGCACGAGCATTAACCTTATGTCCAATTCTTAAAACCACAATCGTAATCTTATAACCGAACTTGTAATCCTTTAATTATAATTCTTCATTCAATTATAAATTACCAATTGCATAAACCAAATTAACTGTTTACCAATATATAACAGCACATAACCATAACATATAAGAACACTTGAAATATATTTGGATGGGACAGCTCACCAAGAGTCTACCTGAATTGTTTATTAAACCGGTTAACAATTCTTACAATTCGTGTGCCGGCACCAGCCACGGTCACACTGTAATTTTGGAGATGGCAAGGCCCGTGTGATAACCCCACGGCCTGCGCAATATTACAACAGAGCGTACAGCTCATACACCGATGGTTTGATACCAAGATCGGCGTAAACCGTATACCCGAATTCTGATTGATGACAGCGAGCCCGCGGCCTTCGCTGCACTAATGTATTTGCCCGAACCTGTGTCAAGACCGACCCCTGTTGTCACGATGGCGCACTGTTGTGCTTGCCTCGTAAGTCCGGTGTACACTCTGTCCGTTCACTTTATTCAACCTTCATCTTTCCGGTTGAGGCACAACCGCTACATCGAGCTCGTGTCTCTATTGGAAGACTCGTGGAATGACCGAATTCGTTGATCGAGTTGATCGACTTGATGATCCTCCAAACGCTTGCGCCCTCCATATATATATGAGTCCATGCCGATTTGGAGAGGGGTGTCGGTGGTGAAGCCGACCCCCGTTTTGATGTTTAGACACCCGCCCCTTCGCAAGCCGACGTGTGTTGAGTTATGTTTTCACCCATCGTGGCATTATCTTGGCGGGTCGGCCTTTGTTTTACAAAGCCGACCAACGCCAAGTATAAGCTCACATGGCGTCGTGCTCCTTTATCTCGCGCGCTCATTCACTTTGGATCATTTCGCTACACCGCCCATACACTGTCGCTGTTTGCCCGTTTGTTGAACGAACCCGGTTCAATCGGTGCACTGTCCACGAACTGTCCCTGACCCGTTCGTTTGCTATGTATGTTGAACGCCACCTACGTCGTCGTTCAAGCTATTGTTTGCCCACTGTTTGGACTGTCTAATTGCCTTCGACCTGCCCATTATGGAGTTGTTGCCCGAACTGTCCCTCGACCTGTTCGGTTGTTGATCCATTTCGCCCTCTTGCCGACTGTCCTAGCTATTTGCTGTCGACCTGTCCGCTTTGGAGCTGTTGCCCGAACTGTCCTAACCAGTTCATGGTTGTCGACCCGTCCGGTTGGTGTGCGTGCGAACCTGTTTGGTGCCGCGCCCAATCCAAATTCGTTGTTGGGTGAATCACATCCTCGCCCTGCGTGGGTCGCCCGCTGTCGTGCGGAGCGCCCGATTCGTTCGGGCGTTACACGCTCCTCCACCTTAAGATGTTGTCGTCCCGACAACGTCCCATTTCGACAACCTGCAATGTAGACTTCCTCCATTATGTGATTCGGCCTTCATTGGGTTGCCCTGCTGTTTTGTAGATTGGTCGAGTGTAGCACACTCATTTCATGATCTCCCCGTCACGTTCATGGGAACCCCCATTTCAGGTGCTCGTTGAGACCATCGATCCTGCTCAAGTACGATTACGGGCTCACTGCCTTGAGCAGTCAACAATGAGCCCGACTTTTTGTTTCATCTAAGAAAGTCTCCCGGGAGGTGAGCCAGGTGGCTCTCCTCTATCCACCAAATCGGCCCATCTATCTGAGCCTGCCATTTCCACCTGTCGAAGGTAATCTTCCCGAGCCTCCCTCCATGTGTCCGGTTTTGTACATGTGCCGGTTTGAGGCTGCGGCTTTGAACACGTGCACACAACTCTTATCTCCCCGTCCCCATCTTCAACTAGTCCCTTTGGTTTCGAGGGACACTGTTTCACCGTATGAGGCCTTGCGCAAAGCCAACATTTCAAAGGCTTTCTTCCCTTAATTTCGCCTCGTTCCGGTCCGGCTTGTTTTGCTCCAAGCTTCCCTTTCACCGAGTTCTGTCCAACGGTTTCTCCAACCAAGCTTTTAGAGTCAGTCTTCCGCATGTCTTCACGACATTCTGTCCCAAGCTTGTTGATGTAGTCAATTTCTTCTTGCCCGATTATGACTACCTTTTTCCCAAGGAGTCTCCTCCTTATTTCTTCCTCGACCTGTTTGACCTCCATCTCTGCTTTAGACTGTTTCTCTCTTAACCGAGCTCTTTCATTGAAGACCTCTTGGAGATTTAAGTCGTTCAAGCGGATTTCCCTGTCAACCTGATCAAGTTCCGTTCCATGCTCGCACTGGTTCCTGAGTTCGTTCAGCTCCTTCCGGAGTTCTGAACAGCATTCCCGAATTCGCCTAAGTTCGGCCTGCACCTCGGCCCAGCCTGAGTTCATGTGTCCAGGCCTTTTGACCGCATCATGGATCCCATCATCCATCTTCCTGCCACTATCGAACTGCCCCATCATTCCTGCGGATGTCTGCCCCAAACCAGGCAGATTCACCTTCAATTTCGCTTGGGTGTCCAAGCTCTTACCAGGTTCAACCGTCTCCAATCGAGCCCCACGATTCAACCTGTCCATCGTCATCACCGATACGAAGTTCAGCTTTCGTCCACCAACCAACCTATGGCTCTGATACCACTTGTCACGCCCCCAACCTCTCTATACTTATTTTTTTTTTCGTTGGAGGGTGCGGCTCTACCGGGCAGGTTATTTTCTAACGCTGCCTATAGACTACACCTTAACAACGCTCGTTTCGCTAGCGCTGCACGAGCATTAACCTTATGTCCAATTCTTAAAACCACAATCATAATCTTATAACCGAACTTGTAATCCTTTAATTATAATTCTTCATTCAATTATAAATTACCAATTGCATAAACCGAATTAACTGTTTACCAATATATAACAGCGCATAACCATAACATATAAGAACACTTGAAATATATTTGGACGGGACAGCTCACCAAGAGTCTGCCCGAATTGTTTATTAAACCGGTTAACAATTCTTACAATTCGTGTGCCGGCACCAGCCACGGTCACACTGTAATTTTGGAGATGGCAAGGCCCGTGTGATAACCCCACGACCTGCGCAATATTACAACAGAGCGTACAGCTCATACACCGATGGTTTGATACCAAGACCGGCGTAAACCATATACCCGAATTCTGATTGATGACAGCGAGCCCGCGGCCTTCGCTGCACTAATGTATTTGCCCGAACCTGTGTCAAGACTGACCCCTATTGTCACGATGGCACACTGTTGTGCTTGCCTCGTAAGTCCGGCGTACACTTTGTCCGTTCACTTTATTCGACCTTCGTCTTTCCGGTTGAGGCACAGCCGCTACATCGAGCTCGTGTCTCTGTTGGAAGACTCGTGGAATGACCGAATTCGTTGATCGAGTTGATCGACTTGATGATCCTCCAAACGCTTGCGCCCTCCATATATATATGAGTCCATGCCGATTTGGAGAGGGGTGTCGGTGGTGAAGCCGACCCTCGTTTTGATGTTTAGACACCCGCCCCTTCGCAAGCCGACGTGTGTTGAGTTATGTTTTCACCCATCGTGGCATTATCTTGGCGGGTCGGCCTTTGTTTTACAAAGCCGACCAACGCCAAGTATAAGCTCACATGGCGTCGTGCTCCTTTATCCCGCGCGCTCATTCACTTCGGATCATTTCGCTACACCGCCCATACGTTGTCGCTGTTTGCCCGTTTGTTGAACGAACCCGGTTCAATCGGTGCACTGTCCACGAGCTGTCCCTGACCCGTTCGTTTGCTGTGTATGTTGAACGCCGCTTACGTCGTCGTTCAAGCTATTGTTTGCCCACTGTTTGGACTGTCTAATTGCCTTCGACCTGCCCATTCTGGAGTTGTTGCCCGAACTTTCCCTCGGCCTGTTCGGTTGTTGATCCATGTCGCCCTCTTGCCGACTGTCCTAGCTATTTGCTGTCGACCTGTCCGCTTTGGAGCTGTTGCCCGAACTGTCCTAACCAGTTCATGGTTGTCGACTCGTCCGGTTGGTGTGCGTGTGAACCTGTTTGGTGCCGCGCCCAATCCAAATTCGCTGTTAGGTGAATCACGTCCTCGCCCTATGTGGGTCGCCCGCTGTCGTGCGGAGCGCCCGATTCGTTCGGGCGTTACACGCTCGAACGAGTTCACACGGACACCCTCGCCCGACCCGCCCGAACGAGTTCACACGGACGCCCTCGCCCGGCCCGCCCGAACGAGTTCACACAGACACCTTCACCCGACCCGCCCGAACGAGTTCACACGCACGCCCTCACCCGACACGCCCGAACGACCCACCCGAACGACCTGGCCGAATGAGTTCGCACGCACGCCCTCAAACGACTCACCCAAACGAATGGACAAGGGAGAGCGGGGCGAACGAGTTGCACGAACATGCACAAAGCCAACCTCGGGTCACAACTTAGCATTTTTTGACACGGGCTCGTTCGCCCGGTTGCGCCCTCGCCCGGCTCGCCTAAACGAGTTCACCCAAACGACCCGCCCGAACGAGTTCGCACGCACACCCTCAAACGACTCACCCAAACGAAGGGACAAGGGAGAGCCAGGCAAACGAGCTGCACGAACGTACACAAAGCCAACCTCGGGTCACAACTTAGCATTTTTTGACATGGGCTCGTTCGCCCAGGTGCACCCTCACCCGACCCGCCCGAACAAGTTCACACGGACGCCCTCGCCCGACCCAACCGAACGACCCGCCCGAACGAGTTCACACGGACGCCCTCGCCCGACCCGCTCGAACGCGTTCACACAGACGCCCTCGCCCGACCCATCGGAACGAGTTCACACGGACGCCCTCGCCCGACCCGCCCGAACGAATTCATAGGCACGCCCTTGCCCGACCCGCCCGAACGAGTTCACGCGCACGCCCTCACCCGAGCCGTCGGAACGACCCACCCGAACGACCCGCCCAAACGAGTTCACACGCACGCCCTCAAACGACTCACCGAAACGAGGGGACAAGGGAGAGCCGGGCAAACGAGCTGCACGAACGTGCACAAAGCCAACCTCGGGTCACAACTTATCATTTTTTGATACGGGCTCGTTCGCCCGGGTGCGCTCACGCCCGACCCGCCTGAACGAGTTCACATGGACTCCCTCGCCCGACCCACCTGAACGAGTTCACACGGACGCCCTCGCCCGACCCGCCCAAACGAGTTCACACGCCCCTCCTGGCGAGGGCATCCGTGTGAACTCGTTCGAACGACCTGCCCGAACGAGTTTGCATGGACGCCCTCGCCCGAACGACCCGCCTAAATGAGTTTGCACGGACGCCCTCGCCCGAACGACCCGCCCGAATGAGTTTGCACGGACGCCCTCGCCAGAACGACCCGCTCGAACGCGTTTGCACGGACGCCCTCGCCCGAACGAGTTTGCACGGATTCCCTTGCCCGAACGAGTTTGCATGGACGCCCTCGTTCAACCCGCCCAAATGAGTTTGCACAGACGCCCTCTCCTGAACGACCCGCCTGAACGAGTTTGCACAGACGCCGTCTCCTGAACGACCCGCCCGAACGAGTTTGCACGGACGACCCCGCACGACCCGCCCAAACGAGTTTACACCGACGCCCTCGCCCGACCCACCCGAACGAGTTTACATGGGCGCCCTCAAACGACCCACCTGAACGAGTTTGCATGGCAAACGACCTTCCCGAACGAGTTTACATGGCAAACGACCCGCCCGAACGAGTGTTTACATGGCAAACAACCCGCTCGAACGAGTTTACATGTGATCCGACACATGACCAAAACCAAGGCACAAGGGAGATTCGGGCGAACGGGCAGCACAATCGTGTAGATAGCCCACCCCCTGTCACAACTTTGCATTTTTTATACGGCAACGTGTGCCCTGGGTGCCGTCACACGACACGACACGACCCGACCCGACCCGCCCCAACGCGTTTGCATGGGCACCCACACACGACACGTCTCGACCCGCCCAAACGAAATTTGGAGTTTCCATGGGTGCACGACCCGAACAAAATTTTGGGGTTTTTGTGGGCATCTGACCCAAACAGAGGCACGGGGGAGTGTCAGGCAAACGGGCCACATGAACTTGCAGAAGACACACGGGCGGTCACGACTTAGCGTTTTTGGCACGGCCACGTGTGCTCGGGCACCCAAACACGAACCGGTCGGCCTTGGCGAGCCGACCCGACCCGCCCAAACGCGTTTGCACGGGCACCCACATAGGACACGACACGACCCGACCCGAACAAAATTTGGGGTTTCCTTGTATGCATAGCCCGAACGAAATTTGGGGTTTCCATGGGTGCGCGACCCAAACGAAGGCATAAGGGAGCATCGCGAAAACGGGCCGCACGAACGTGTATAAGGCACATGGGGGGTCATCACTTAGCATTTTTGGCACTGCCACGTGTTCTCGAGCACCCACGCACGACATGACCCGACCCGCCCGAACGAAATTTTGGGTTTTCGTGGGTGCACGACCCGAACGAAGGCACGAGGGAGCGTCGGGCAAACGGGTCGCGCGAACATGCAGAAGGCACACGGGTGGTCACGCCTTAACATTTTTTACATGGCCACATGTTCCCGAGCACCCACTCACGGCATGGCACGACCCGACCCGACTCGCCCGAACGCGTTTGCACGGGCACCCACACACGACATGACCCGACCCACCCGAACGAAATTTGGGGTTTCCATGTGTGCACGGCCCGAACGAAATTTGGGCTTTCCATGGGTGCACGACCCGAGCGAAGGCCCGAGGGAGCGTCGAGCAAACGGGCTGCACGAACGTGCAGAAGGCACACGGGCGGTGACGACTTAGAATTTTTGGCACGGCCACGTGTGCCGGCGCACCCACACACGGCACGGCACGACCCGACCCACCCTGGGCGAGCCGACCCGAATCGCCCGAGCGAAATTTGGG
>APFE031705203.1:0-23840 GCA_000404065.3 Pinus taeda | reverse complement strand
CCACCCAAACGAAGGGACAAGGGAGAGTCGGGAAAACGAGCTGCACGAACATGCACAAAGCCAACCTCGGGTCACAACATAGCATTTTATGATATGAGCTCGTTCGCCCGAGTGCGCCCTCGCCCGACCCGCCTGAATGAGTTCGCTCGAATGACCCGCCCGAACGTGTTCGCACGCACGCCCTCAAACGACTCACCCAAATGAAGGGACAAGGGAGAGCCGAGAAAACGAGCTGCACGAATGTGCACAAAGCCAACCTCGGGTCACAACTTAGCATTTTCTGATACGGGCTCGTTCGCCCGAGTGCGCCCTCACCCGACCCGCCTGAGTGATTTCACCCGAATGACCCGCACGAACGAGTTCGCACGCACACCCTCAAACGACTCACCCAAACGAAGGGACAAGGGAGAGCCGAGCAAACGAGCTGCACAAATGTGCACAAAGCCAACCTCAGGTCACAACTTAGCACTTTCTGATACGGGCTCGTTCGCCCAAGTGCGCCCTCACCCGACCCGCCTGAACGAGTTCACCCGAACGACCCGCCCGAACGAGTTCGCACGCACGCCCTCAAATGACTCACCCAAACGAAGGGACAAGGGAGAGCTGGGAAAACAAGCTGGACGAACGTGCACAAAGCCAACCTTGGGTCACAACTTAGCATTTTCGGATACGGGCTCATTCGCTCGGGTGCGCCCTCGCCCGACCCGCCGGAACGAGTTCACCAGAACGACCCACCTGAACGAGTTCGCACGCACGCCCTCAAATGACTCACCCAAACAAAGGGACAAGGGAGAGCCGGGAAAACGAGCTGCACGAATGTGCACAAAGCCAACCTCAGGTCACAACTTAGCATTTTTTGATACGGGCTCGTTTTCCCGGGTGCGCCCTCGCCCGACCCGCCTGAACGAGTTCACCCGAACGACACGCCCGAACGAGTTCGCACACACGCCCTCAAATGACTCACCCAAACGAAGGGAGAAGGGAGAGCCGGGCAAACGAGCTACACGAACGTGCACAAAGCCAACCTCGGGTCACAACTTAGCATTTTTTGATACGGGCTCGTTCGCCCGGGTGCACCCTCGCCCGACCCGCCTTGTAACGCCCTCGCAACTCGGGCAAGTGCGTGACGGGAAAACACTCCTTCGCATGACGGTTGAGGGGTGGGCACAACCCGGGCAGGCATGCACGACGGTGGGCGGGCACCCTGCACGACGGGCAGGCGACCCGTGCACGATGGAAAAACACGTTCCAACACCGGGCGCGATCACACGAGGAATGGATGAGTGCGAGCGACCCGTGCACGACGGGCGGGCGACCTGTAAGCGATCGTCGGGCGCCCTGGCAGGCGACCCGTGTACAGTGGGTAGGTCACCGGCGAGTTGGCATGCGGACGCAGCGCGCCAGGAAAACGAGCTGGTGCGACAGATAAATGAGCGACCCATGGGCACCCCGTGCATGATGGGCGGGCGACCCGAGGGTGACCCGCGCCCGATGGGCAGGCGACCCGAACGACAGCACGACGAATGGCACAGTTGTGTGAAGCGCGGGTATAGTCCGACAACGGGCGGGCATGGTTCAAATGACAGCTAGTGCGCAGCGGCGGGCGACCCGTGCACGACGGGCGGGTGACCAGTGCACGATGGGTGGGCGACCCGGGTGGGCGACCCGACCATGCGACGAATGGCTGCAGCAATTCGACAAGGAAGTGCGACGTTCCAAGGGTGCATATAATACTTAAAGGAAAATGCGATGGAGTATGGGAGCTTTATAATGAAGCGTAGGGAGTTTTTGCACTCGGGAAAAGGCCGACCCGCTAAATAATAAAGCAAGGGCTCCTAAAACGTGTTTTATGAGGTCGGCTTTAAAGCGAACACCCCTCACACTTGGAGCTAGCATGCGTATATATATGAGGACGCAAAGCCTCATTTGGGACTCATCAAGCACTTCGCTCAAGACTTCGTATAAGGATAAGAAGTGCACATTCTTTAGAGAGGTAAATGCGCATGCCTCATGCACATTAAGGTTAAAAGGAAGTGCGCAATTTGTCTCGGTTGGAGGTTGGCAAGGAGGCCGTATATGAGTGGGCTTTGTGGAGCAGTTTTATGCAGGACTTAAAGGAGGAGGTCTTGTGTCTCGGTTGAGCACCCTCCTACCGTAAGGAGTTAGCATATGTATTAGAAGGTTGTTCTGTGCCTACATTGTAAACAATTCTAAGTGTTGGAATTGGGTTTACGCCAGGCACACTTGTATGATTATTGAAGATTATCATAATGTATTAATATCGGGCGAACTTGTTCGGGAGTTGCCCCTCCCTTTACACTGTGTGCAATTGTTATTGTTCTCGGTTTAATTGTATATCAGATAATGAATGTGTATGGGCTTGATTAAGTGTAAGGATTAATGATTTTACTTGGTTGATAAAAATAAACTAAGTATGTTTATGTGAAAGGCGTAGTCCATGTGCATGAGTATTGAAAAAAAGAAAGTGCACGGTGGTGCCGCACCTCGCCGGACACGGTTGGAAGACTACCGTAGACCTGGGGGCATGACAGGTGGTATCAGAGCTCGGTCTAGAGCTGATGAGCAGGGTTGCTCGTAGAAAGTTGGATAAGGGTATCTTGGTTGAAATTGAATGTGAATCTGCTTGATCTAAAGCAGATAACTGAGTAAATATGGAGAAGGTCAACAAAGCAGTGATGGTGGACAATGGTGACCACCGTGCAGTCAAGGCTCTTTGGTATGAAGTATTGGAACACATGGGTCGATGGAGTTCCAGTTGGGTTGCGATGCAAGCTTAGAATATGAAGATTTGAGAAAGTTGTTCGGAACTAAGGAGGGAACTTGAAGAAATCAGAAGCCAATGCGAAAATACAACAAGCGTTGAACTCAATGAGTTTGATGAGGAGATCCAACAAAGTGGACTTGGTCTTCAGGAGCTCTTTGGTGAAAGAGCCCGATTAAGGAAAGAAAGCGCTAAAGTGGAGACCGAAGTCAAGCAAATTGAGGAAGAAATAAGGAAGAGGCTTCTTGGTAAGAAGGTGGTCATGATTGAACAAGAAGAGCTTGACTACATTGACAGGTTGGAGACTCGCTACCGTGAGCATCCAAGGGACATCCGGAAGTTTAGCTCCATGGAATTGGTCAATGGGAACTTCGTTGGTACACTTGAGCGAAACACGGTGGAAGGAAAGCTTGAAACAAATCAAGCTAGACCAGGGCCGAGTTCCCTCGGAGAACCAGACAAGGAAGTGAGATACCTCAAGAGAGATGTCAAGAAGGAACATAAGCCTATTGACACTTCTAAGGTCAAGTTTTTGAAGCGGGTTGCTGAGATAAGACGCAAGACGAAGCCAATAGAGGAAGATGGTTCCTTGAAGTTAAGTTTTGTGTAGGTAACCGTGAAAGGCAAAAGATTTGCAGCTTTGGTTGATAAGGGGGCCACTCATAGCTTCGTAAGTAGAAAAGAAGCAAAGTATTTTAGGAAGAAAGCAAAGATGGAGAGAGAATGTAGTGCTTTCAAAGCAGTTAACTCTTCCATTAGAGTTGTTGATGGTATATTGGAAAATACTCAGATAAGGGTAGGATCATGGTTCGGGAATCTGGATTTGAGGGTTGTGGATATGGATGATCATTCTATGGTGTTGGGGTTGGAATTTATGAGACTTGCACAAGCCATACCAATGATGACCCGGGACCTCCTCTTGATCATGGCTGAAGGGAAGAACATGATGATACCAATGAATAGAAGGAGTTGCTTGGGATATAGACCAAGGATGGCTTCTATGACCTTGTATCCCAAAGACCCAAATGTGAAGCATGAGGATGTGGAACAAAGAGGGCTTGGGAATGTGATCCAAATAACAAAGGAGTGGAAGCTCATTGACTTCGTTGCAAAAGCAGGGAAGAAGAACAAAAGTAGTGAGGGAAGAGCCTCACGAACGTGGAGACACTTGTTGGGAGCATCTTCTACTGATGGTCTTCACAAAGAAATTGCAAATGAAGCAGGTCCGAGTGCTACTTCAGAAGCAGTGATTGGTGAAGGTTATAAGGGAAGAGACCCGACGGGGATAGTAGACTTTTGCAGATATGCTATGGGCATATATGACTTTCAATTGACAAAGGACAAGCTAGAAGAGCTTGGGTGTACCTATGGAGAGGTTGAAGTTGTGCATAAATATTTAAGGACACAACATCAATCCGACACATGGGTGGATGAGAGCCAGGGGGGAGCTTCCTGGCCCTTCTTTCTCTATAGATGACATAAAAGAGGGGGCTCATTGTTGGCTGCTCAAGGCAGTGAGCCCGCAACATGTTTGAGCAGGTATGATGATCCTGACATGCTGCAGAAAGATGGGGTTTCCATGGACCTGAGCATGGGATCGTGAAGATAAGTGTTGACACATGATCAAGGTGTGTAGCACTTGTTGATATGTATGGGCAGGTTGCACATGGAGTTGATGACCTGATGGAGATAGAGCCTTATATATGTTGCAGAGATGTTTGCCTTATATGGAGGGGTCTACATCATGGTCGATAATGATCTTGGGGGGGAGCTACCAAGATGGTGTGTTGTCGGGACGACAACGTTTTCAGGTGGAGGAGAGTGTAACACCCTCGCAACTCGGGCAGGTGCGCGATGGGAAAACACTCCTTCGCACGATGGTTGAGCGGTGGGCACAACCCAGGAAGGTGTGCACGACGGTGGGCGGGTGCCCTGCACGACGGGCATGTGACCCGTGCACGATGGATAGACACGTTCCCACACCGGGCGCGGTCACACGAGGAATGGATGAGTGCGGGCGACCTGTGCACGACGGGCGGGCGACCCGGGCGGGAGACCCGTAAACGATGGGCGGGCGCCCCGGCGGGCGACTCGTGTACAGTGGGCAGGTCACCAGCGAGTTGGCGTGCGTACGCAGCGCGGCAGGCAAACGAGCTGGTGCGGCAGATAAACGAGCGACCCATGGGCGCCCCGCGCATGATGGGTGGGCGACCCGTGCCCGATGGGCGGGCGACCCGAACGACAGCACGACGAATGGAACAGTTGTGTGAAGCACGAGTATAGTCCGACAGTGGGCGAGTGCGGTTCAAATAACAGTGGGCGGGCGCGGTTCAAACGAAAGCAAGTGTGCGGTGGTGGGCGACCCGTGCATGATGGGCGGGCGACCCGTGCACGATGGGCGGGCAACCCGGGTGGGCGACCCGACCATGCGACGAACTGTTGCAACAATGCGACAAGGAAGTGCGATGTTCCAAGGGCGCATATAATACTTAAAGGAAAATGTGATGGAGTATGGGAGCTTTATAATGAGGCGTAGGGAGGCTTTGCACTCGGGAAAAGGCCGACCCGCTAAATAATAAAGCAAGGGCTCCTAAAACGTGTTTTATGAGGTCGGCTTTAAAGCGGACACCCCTCACACTTGAAGCTAGCATGCGTATATATATGAGGACGCAAAGCCTCATTTGGTACTCATCAAGCACTTCGCTCAAGACTTCGCATAAGGACAAGAAGTGAGCATTCTTTAGAGAGGTAAATGCGCATGCCTCATGCGCATTAAGGTTAAAAGGAAGTGCGCAATTTGTCTCGGTTGGAGGTTGGCAAGGAGGCTGTATATGAGTGGGCTTTGTGGAGCAGTTTTATGCAGGACTTAAAGGAGGAGGTCTTGTGTCTCGGTTGAGCACCCTCCTACCGTAAGGAGTTATCATATGTATTGGAAGGTTGTTCTGTGCCTACATTGTAAACAATTCTAAGTGTTGGCCTTGGGTTTACACCAGGCACACTTGTATGATGTATTATTGAAGATTATCATAATATATTAATATCGGGCGAACTTGTTCGGGAGTTGCCCCTCCCTTTACACTTGTGTGCAAGTGTTATTGTTCTCGGTTTAATTGCATATCAGATAATGAATGTGTATGGGCTTCATTAAGTGTAAAGATTAATGCTTTTACTTGGTTTATAAAAATAAAATAAGTATGTTTATGTGAAAGGCGTAGTCCATGTGCATGAGTATTGAAAAAAAGAAAGTGCACGGTGGTGCCGCACCTCACCGGACACGGTTGGAAGACTACCGTAGACCTGGGAGCATGACACGCTTGAACGAGTTCACTCGAACGACCCACCCGAATGAGTTCGCATGCACACCCTCAAACGACTCACCCAAACGAAGGGACAAGGGAGAGCCGGGCAAACGAGTTGCACGAACGTGCACAAAGCCAACCTCGAGTCACAACTTAGCATTTTTTGATATGGGCTCGTTCGCCCGGGTGCACCCTCGCCCGACCTGCCTGAACGAGTTCACCTGAACGACTCGCCCGAACGAGTTCGCACGCACGCCCTCAAATGACTCACCCAAACGAAGGGACAAGGGAGAGCCGGGCAAACGAGCTGCACGAACGTGCACAAAACCAACCTCGGGTCACAACTTAGCATTTATTGATACGGGCTCATTCGCCCGGGTGCGCCCTCGCCTGACCCGCCTGAACGAGTTCACCCGAACGACCCGCCGAACGAGTTCGCACGCACGCCCTCAAACGACTCACCCAAACGAACGGACAAGGGAGAGTCGGGAAAACGAGCTGCACGAACGTGCCCAAAGCCAACCTCGGGTCACAAATTAACATTTTTTGATACGGGCGCATTCGCGCGGGTGCGCCCTCACCCGACCCGCCTGAACGAGTTCACCCAAATGACCCGCCTGAACGAGTTCGCACGCACGCCCTCAAACGACTCACCCAAACGAAGGGGCAAGGGAGAGCCGGGAAAACGAGCAGCACGAACGTGCACAAAGCCAACCTCTGGTCACAACTTAGCATTTTTTGATACGGGCTCGTTCGCCCGGGTGCGCCCTCGCCCGACCCGCCTGAACGAGTTCACCTGAACGACCCGCCCGAACGAGTTCGCACGCACGCCCTCAAACGAATCACCCAAACGAACGGACAAGGGAGAGCCGGGCAAACAAGCTGCACGAACGTGCACAAAGACAACCTCGGGTCACAACTTAGCATTTGTTGACATGGGCTCGTTCGCCTGGGTGCGCCCTCGCCTGACCCGCCTGAACGAGTTCACCCGAATGACCCGCCCGAACGAGTTCGCACGCACGCCCCCAAACGACTCACCCAAACGAACGGACAAGGGAGAGCCGGGAAAACAAGCTGCACGAGCATGCACAAAGCCAACCTCGAGTCACAACTTAGCATTTTGACATGGGCTCGTTCGCCCGGGTGCGCCCTCGCCCGACCCGCCTGAACGAGTTCACCCGAACGACCCGCCCGAATGCGTTCGCACGCACGCCCCCAAACGACTCACCCAAATGAACGGACAAGGGAGATCCGGGCAAACGAGCTGCACAAACGTGCACAAAGCCAACCTCGGGTCACAACTTAGCATTTTTTGCCATGGGCTGGTTCGCCCGGGTGCGCCCTCACCTGACCCGCCTGAACGACCTGCCCAAACGAGTTCACACAGACGCCCTCGCCTGACCCGCCCGAACGAGTTCAAATGGACGCCCTCGCCCGGCCCGCTCGAACGACCCGCCCGAACGAGTTCACATGCACGCCCTCAAATGACTCACCCAAACGAACGGACAAGGGAGAGCTAGGCAAACGAGCTGCACGAACGTGCACAAAGCCAACCTCAGGTCACAAATTAGCATTTTTTGACATGGGCTCGTTCGCCCGGGTGCGCCCTCACCCGACCCGCCTAAACGAGTTTACCCGAACGACCCGCCCAAACGAGTTCGCACGCACGCCCTCAAACGACTCACCCAAACGAACGGACAAGGGAGATCGAGGCAAACGAGCTACATGAACGTGCACAAAGCCAACCAGGGGTGACAACTAGCATTTTTTGACACGTGCTCATTCGCCCGGGTGCGCCCTCGCCCTACCCGCCCGAAGGAGTTCACACGGACGCCCTCGCCCGACCCGCCCGAACGAGTTCACACGGATGCCCTCACCCGACCCACCCGAACGAGTTCACACAGACGCCCTCGCCCGACCCGCTCGAACGAGTTGACACGCACTCCCTCACCCGACCCGCCCGAATGACCCTGTCACGCCCCCAATCGTTTTTTTTCTTAATTGGGCGGGTGCGGCACCACCGTGCACTTTCTTTTTCAATATTCATGCACATGGACTACGCCTTTCACATAAACACACTTAGTTTATCTTTATCAACCAAGTAAAAGCTTTAATCTTTACACAAACACATTCATTAACTGATATGCAATTAAACCGAGAACATAACAATTGCACACAGGTGTAAAGGGAGGGGCAACTCCCGAACAAGTTCGCCTGATAATAATATATTATGATAACCTTCAATAATAAATCATACAAGTGTGCCTGGCGTAAACCCAGGGCCAACACTTAGAATTGTTTTACAATGTAGGCGTAGAACAGCCTTCCAATACATATGCTAACTCCTCACGGTAGGAGGGCGCTCCACCGAGACACAAGACCTCCTCCTTTAAGCCCTACATAAAACTGTTCCACGAACCCCACTCATACACGGCCTCCTTGCCAAGCTCCAACCGAGACAAATTGTGCACTTCCCTTTTTCTTTAATGCGCATGAGGCATGCGCATTTACCTTCTAAAGAATGTGCACTTCTTGTCCTTATGCGAAGTCTTGAGCGAAGTGCTTGATGATCGAATGAGCTTTGCGTCCCCATATTTATACGCATGCTACCTCAAGTGTGAGGGGTGTCCACTTTAAAGCCGACCCCCATAAACGCATTTTAGGAGCCCTTGCTTTATTATTTTAGCGGGTCGGCCTTTGCCCAAGTGCAAAGCCTCCCTATGCTTCAATATCAGCTCCCCATACTCCATCGCATTTTCCTTAAGTTACAATGCGCGCCCTTGGAACGTCGCACTGCTGCCTTTGTCGCATTGCTGCCGGTCGCTATTTGTCTGTCGCATGTTGCCGCCCGTCGTATGAAGGGGCACCTGCCCGTCATGCCCGGGTCGCCCTTCCCCCGCATTTGCGCCCTTGCTGCTGTTTGAACCGCGCCCGCTTATGTTGGCCTGCGCCACCTGCTATACCCGCACTCCACACAACCGTGTCGTCCGTCGTGCGTCGTTCGGGTCGTCCGCCTATGTTGGCCTGCGCCCACTTGCTATACTCGCACTCCACACAACCGTCCATCTGTCGTGTATCGTTCAGGTCGTCCACCTGTATTGGCCCGCGTCCATCTGCTACACCCGCACTCCATACAACCGTCTGTCCGTCGTGTATCATTCGGGTCGTCCGCCTGTATTGGCCCACGTCCACCTGCTATACCCTCACTCCACACAACCGTCTTTCCGTCGTGTATCTTTTGGGTCGTCCACCTGTATTGGCCCGCGTCCGCCTGTTATACCCGCACTCCACACAACCGTGTCGTCCGTCGTGTGTCGTTTGGGTCGTCCACCCCTCGGGCGTGGGTCGCCCTCGGGTCGCCCGCCCATCGTGCGCGGATCGCCTATGGGTGGTTCGCTTGCCCACCGCACCAGCTCGTTTGCCTGCACAACGTGCTCGCACGCCAACTCGCCGTGAACTGTCTATTGTGCATGGGCCGCCCGCCCGGGTCGCCCGCCCGTCGTGCATGGGTCGCCCGCGCCCAACAATACTTCGTGCGCCCGGTGTTGAACGTGCCTGCCCAGGCGCCCACCTGTCGTGCAAGGGCGCCTGCCCACTGTCGTGCACGCCTACCCGGGTTGTGCCCACCTCTCAACCGTCGTGCGAAAGTGTGTTTGCCCGCCGCGCCTCTGCCCGATTTGCGAGGGCGTTACACTCTCCTCCACCTGAAAACGTTGTCGTCCCGACAACACACCATCCCGGTAGCTCCCTACAAAGACCGTCATCAACCATGATGTAGACCCCTCCATATAAGGCAAACATCACTGCAACATATACAAGGCTCTATCTCCATCAGGTCATCGTCTCCATGTGCAAACTGCCCATGCATATCAACAAGTGTTACACACCTTGGTCATGTGTCAACACTCATATTTCACGATCCCCTACTCAGGTCCATGGAAACCTCATCTTTCTGCCGCATGTCAGGATCATCATACCTGCTCAAACATGTTGAGGGCTCACTGCCTTGAGAAGACAACAATGAGCCCTATCTTCTATATCAGCTAAGAAGATGTGAAGGGAGATGAACCGGGAGGCTCTCCCTTACTAATCAGCTCAATCCATCTATCAGGATCTTCAATCTCCATTCGTTGTATATATGCTTCCCAATCTTCTTCCTGGATGTTCGGCCTCACATATACCTCGTCCTCATCATCATCATCGTCCTCTACTAGCTCTAACCTTCTTGATAAGTCCAAGATACTATTTGAGAGTGATCGGATGACTAATGACTGCTCCGCAAGCTTTGCCTCGACAGTAGACAACCGCTTGTTCACCTTTTCCTTATCTTCCATCTGCATTCCTCCTAACTTATGATCAGGTTTTGTTACCCCAATGGTTGGAACACCAACGGGCACATCTTCCTTTCCATCATAAATGAAGAGTTTCCTCAGATGTGGTACAACCATAGCCTCAAACTGTTTCATGAACTCCATCCCCAATACGGCCTCATAGTCATCAATCCGCACTATGGTGAAGTCCACTTTTCCGGTCCATTCACCAAGTGTAGTGTCTACTTTTTCACCTATACCAAGGATTGCCATCAGAGGAGAATTTACTGTCTTCATCTGTGCCTTCACTGGTACAAATTTCAGCCCAAGTCTCCTTGCAGTATCTTCACTCATGAAGTTGTGTGAAGCCCCACTATCGACCATAGTAAGTACATCAGCATCACCAATCTTCATCTGAACATACTCCAGCCTATTCCTTTTTGAATCCCTTCTAGAAGTCACTTCCGTAGTAGCAGAGGATCCCAGTATCTGCATCATCCCTACAGAAGCATTGTCATCCTCATCAGATTGTGCAACAGCAGCCACCTTTGGTTTAGAGGGGCAATTCTTAACCACATGTGGTCCTACACATAGCCATCATTTCAAAGGCTTCTTCTCTTTCGGATTATCATCCGACTTCGAAGCATCATCCTTCTTCTTTTCTTTCGGTTTATCGGGCTTCTTTTTCTCATTAGAAGCCTCATTGTAGTGATCCACTAATCTGTCGACCACAGCAAAAGCCTCTTCAAGCATTCTAATCTTCTGTCTCTTCACCTCATTACGGGCCCAAGGCTTCAACCCAATAATAA
Source organism: Pinus taeda (assembly GCA_000404065.3). Lineage (NCBI taxonomy): Eukaryota > Viridiplantae > Streptophyta > Pinopsida > Pinales > Pinaceae > Pinus > Pinus taeda. The sequence continues at coordinate 12,640 of APFE031705203.1, read as the reverse complement.
AATTGAAAACTTTGTCCCTCTCGGCCATGTCGGGACGTTCCAGAGCTGCGCTTGAAAATTCTCGCTGATATGCTTGTAGGCTTCCAGTTTTTTTGATGAATTTGATTTTTGTCCTTGCCTCCCATGTTTCATCCTGGGGACTGAAATGGGACTGCAAAGCTTTTTTCATGTCCTCCCACAAAGTGATGTCATCAGCATTACCATTGGTAATCTGATCCACCCTCCTTCGCCACCACATCTTGGCATCATTTGTCAGGAATTGAGCGGCCACCTTAACCTGTGCCTCCCCATCAGGTAGACTCAATCATTCCAGGTACTGCTCCATGTCCCATAGGAAATTGCCAAGAGTCTTTGCGCTTCTTGTACCATCATAAGATTCCGGCTCCTTGACATTTACATGAGGCACTACTACACCTGAGTTATGTCTCACGACCCTCTTCAATACCGCAATCTCGTCTTTGGCTTCATCAAGAGCTTTACTTGTTTTTTCAAGAGTTCCTTTCAAGTTCACGATCTTCGCAAGACCCTGATCCCTTGATTCTTCGACCTCTTTGACCATTCCTTCAAGTTGTGTACACAAGAAATCAGTGCTCATACTGTGTCTTGAGTTCATCATGCTGTGTACGGAGTTATTCAAGCTCTTCCTTGACCTTTGAGATGGTCTCTCGCTCCTTAGTCAGCGAGTCCACATCTTGGTTCCAAGAATTCTCCAAAGTCTCCATCCTTTCAATTACCCTTCCCATGAAATCAAGAGTAGTATCTTTCACTGCGTCCTTCATTGTATGACTAGACCCATCTTGAGAGTTAGCCGCCATCTTCTTGCTTTTCTGTGACCTAGTGTCAACCATTCACTGTCTTCCCCAAGTCACCTGCAAGAACCTTGTCGACCGTTACGAGCAACCCTGCTCACCAGCTCTAGACCGAGCTTTGATACCACCTGTCACGCCCCCAATCTTTTTTTTTTTCTTAATTGGGCGGGTGCGGCACCACCGTGCACTTTCTTTTCCAATATTCATGCACATGGACTACGCCTTTCACATAAACACACTTAGTTTATTTTTATCAACCAAGTAAAAGCTTTAATCTTTACACTTAACACATTCATTAACCGATATGCAATTAAACCGAGAACATAACAATTGCACACAAGTGTAAAGGGAGGAGGGTCAACTCCCGAACAAGTTTGCCCGATAATAATATATTATGATAACCTTCAATAATACATCATACAAGTGTGCCTGGTGTAAACCCGAGGCCAACACTTAGAATTGTTTTACAATGTAGGCGTAAAAAAGCCTTCCAATACATATGCTAACTCCTCACGGTAGGAGGGCGCTCCACCGAGACACAAGACCTCCTCCTTTAAGCCCTGCATAAAACTGTTCCACGAACCCCACTCATACACGGCCTCCTTGCCAAGCTCCAACTGAGACAAATTGCGCACTTCCCTTTTTCTTTAATGCACATGAGGCATGCGCATTTACCTTCTAAAGAATGCGCACTTCTTGTCCTTATGCGAAGTCTTGAGCGAAGTGCTTGATGATCGAATGAGCTTTGCGTCCCCATATTTATACGCATGCTACCTCAAGTGTGAGGGGTGTCCACTTTAAAGCCGACCCCCATAAATGCGTTTTAGGAGCCGTCGCTTTATTATTTTAGCGAGTCAGCCTTTGCCCAAGTGCAAAGCCTCCCTATGATTCAATATAAGCTCCCCATACTCCATCGCATTTTCCTTAAGTTACAATGCGCGCCCTTAGAACGTCGCACTGCTGCCTTTGTCGCATTGCTGCCGGTCGCTGTTCGTTCGTCGCATGCTGTCGCCCGTTGTATGAAGGGGCACCCGCCCGTCATGCCTGGGTTGCCCTTCCCTCGCACTTGTGCGCTTGCTGTCGTTTGAACCGCGCCCGCTTATGTTGGCCCGCGCCACCTGCTATACCCGCACTCCACACAACCGTGCCGTCCGTCGTGCGTCGTTCGGGTCGTCCGCCTATGTTGGCCTGCACCCACCTGCTATACCCGCACTCCACACAACCGTCCGTCCGTCGTGTATCGTTCGGGTCATCCACCTGTATTGGCCTGCATCCATCTGCTACACCTGCACTCCATACAACCGTCCGTCCGTCGTGTATCGTTCGGGTCGTCCGCCTGTATTGGCCCGCGTCCACCTGCTATACCCGCACTCCACACAACCGTCTGTCCGTCTTGTATTGTTTGGGTCGTCTGCCTGTATTGGCCCGCATCCACCTGCTATACCCGCACTCCACACAACTATGTCGTCCATCGTGTGTCGTTTGGGTCGTCCGCCCCTCGGGCGTGGGTCGCCCTCGGGTTGCCCGCCCATCGTGCGCGGGTTGCCCATGGGTCGTTCGCTTGCCCGCCACACCAGCTCGTTTGCCTGCACACTGTGCTCGCACGCCAAGTCGCCGGTGAACTATCTATTGTGCATGGGCCGCCCGCCCGGGATGCCCGCCCGTCGTGCACGGGTTGCCCGCGCCCAACAATACTTCGTGTGCCCAGTGTTGAACGTGCCTGCACGAGCGCCCGCCCATCGTGCAAGGGCGCTCACCCACTGTTGTGCACGCCTACCCGGGTCGTGCCCACTACTCAATCGTCGTGCGAAGCTGTGTTTGCCCGCCGCACCTCTGCCTGAGTTGCGAGGGCGTTACAGACCCACCCGAACGACCCGCCCGAACGAATTCGCACGCACGCCCTCAAACGACTCACCCAAAATAACGGACAAGGGAGAGCCGGGAAAACGAGCTGTACGAACGTGCACAAAGCCAACCTCGGGTCACAACTTAGCATTTTTTGAAACTCGCTCATTCGCCCGGGTGCGGCCTCGCCCAACCCGCCCTGTGACGACTTGCGGTTCTGCACGGGCGTGCAATGTGGTGACATGCGGCCCCGCCCGAGCGTGCGCCCCTCCGACACATAAAAAAACAACAAACCGCGAGCGAACCATGAAGTGCGATAACGCAAGGTAATGGGGAGCTCGCCTATGTATAAGGCAGCTTGCCTTATGTTCAAGCCGACCATTGGAATAAATCATTGTTGGGCGGGCCGACGGTGGATTAGAACGAATGGTGGCAAGATGTCAAAACTTATGGTGTCGGCGTGGATGGATAGACGCTCCATGGGAGCGTATAAACATGGATGAGCTGAGGCTCGTTTGGACAACAACTCACATCGCTCTCATCATACGAAGAAACAGTGTGCACTTGAGAGGTAGCACAGTTATTCACAGCGGATGAGCCCGCCGAGCCGGGCGAAGGACGGGAGAAGGGCGAGTTGGGTTTCCAGTAATGTGCATCTGAACGGACACGGTTAACCACAGCGGGTAAGCCCGTCAAGTCGGGTAGAGGCCGGGCGAAGGCCGAGTTGGAGTTCGGGCGGCATAACAGGTCCAGCATTGGTGACCGGGTTGGAGTCGGGCGCGGGTCGTGCATGGTATACCCGCCCGCCCAAACTCCGGGTCAGTGTGCACGTTGGTAATCAGTTGTGTGTGGGTGGTGGGTCGTGCACAGGGTGCCCACCCATCCAACGACACGGGGTTACATCGCATATTGATCGGTGGAGTTTCGTTGGACCGTCATGCGGGCGTGAACGGGCGGATGCCCTCCAGTTGTGGACATATCGTGGGTGTGTTGGTGGTGGGTCGTGCACGGGGCACCCACCCCCCCGACGACACGAAGTTACATTATATATTGCAGTTTGGTGGTAGACCGCCGTGCAGGCGTGCACGGGTGGACGCCCTCCAGTTGTGAATTATCGTGGGTGTGTGGGCGGTGGGTCATGCACGGGGCGCCCACCCGCCCGACGACACGAAGTCATATTATACTTTGTAATTTGGTTCTCGGTGAGTCTTGGTGGACCGCCGTGTGGGTGTGCACGGGCGGTCGCCCTCCCGAATTGTAACTTTATCATTATAATAAAAAGATGATTGTTACGGTTCTACTGTGTTGATTATTGTTATGCTGGTTTTATTATCAAGTATTGTTAATGGTTTTAACACGTTAATGTTATAAATTCATAAACGCTGTGAATTGTTAAGGCGTAGTCCGTAAAGTTTATTAACGATGGAATATCTTAATAACTTATGCGGTGCCGTACCTTCCCAATTAAGAAAAAAAAAGATTGGGGGCATGACAGGTGGTATCAGAGAAAAGGTTTCTCATGAAGAAGATGATATGATGAAGCCTGATAGAGCAGGGTTGCTCGTGACAGGTGAAGCTGATAAGACCATGGAGAAAGCATGGATGAACAGCCTGGGTTTCGTAGACTTGGTGGTTCATGGGAAAACCACTCAAGCTCTTGTGGACACAGGGGCCACCCATAATTTCATGACGACGTGGTTGGCTAGAGCTGTTGGGCTGACAATCCTTCCATCCAACATGGAATTTAAGGCAGTGAACTCCAAGGCCAAGGTGACGGGTTTGGCACACGAAGTGCCGGTACAAGCAGGAGACTAGATGGGTCAGTTTGACTTCACAGTGATGGAGATGAACGACTTCGACCTAATACTTGGGCAAGATTTCTTGAAGGGCAACAAGGCTATTGTTGTTCCCTTCTGCGATGAGGTGGTGCTGGTTGGACAAACACGGACTTGGACTTTTCCCACACATAGGCAAAGGAGGGAGGTCAATGTGCAACATGTTTCTGCACTAAGTTTGGAGAGAGCCATGAAGGAATCAGACGTGGAGGCATATGCGGTGGTGTGCAAAGGAGTCGACAGTGATGAAGCAGGGACTCCTATTTCAGCTGAGATTTCTGATGTGCTTGCCGAATATGTGGATTTGACAAGACTTCTTGGCAGAGTTCGACATGACTATCGAGTATCGACCGGGTAGACACAATGCAGTGGCAGATGCCCTTAGCAGGAAGGGGTAGCTTGCAGCATTGGAGGAGGATGAAGACAAGGCAACAAGAGGTAGAAGTCGAGTTCAGATGTCAGAGGAGATGCAGAATAAGATCAAAGAGAGTGTTGGAACCGATGCTTTGGCGGAAAATATAGTGAAGTAGGTAAAGGAAGGGAAGACACGAAGGTTCTTCCTAAGGGAGGGGTTCCTGTTCTTTGGAAACTGACTCTATGTTCCAAAGTCATCCGGACTCAGGAGACACCTTTTGAAGGAATGCCATGACTCTCCATGGGCAGGTCACCCAGGGCAGTGTCGTTCTTTAGCATTATTGGAGAGAGGGTTCTTTTGGGAGAAGATGAGAGAGGATATGGAGGAGTATGTACATATGTGCATCATTTGTCAGCAGGACAAATCGGATAATCAGAGGCAGGGAGGACTACTACAGCCTTTACCGATTCCACAGAGACCATGGATGAGTGTCTCGATGGACTTCATCACTCAGTTACCGCAGGTGCAGGGGTATAATGGGATTATGGTCGTGGTTGATCGTTTTTCCAAGTATGCTGTCTTTGTTCCTACAAAGATACCTTGTGGAGCTGAGCGGACAGCGGAATTGTTCTTTAAGAACATAGTGAAGTATTGGGGAATACCACTGAGTATTGTGTCGGATAGGGATCCGCGATTCACAGGGAGGTTCTGGACCACATTGTTCAAGTTGGTCGGGACAGAGTTGTTGATGAGTTCGAGTTACCATCCGCAGACAGATGGGCAGACCGAGAGGATCAACACATTGCTGGAGGACTACTTGTGACATTATGTGATAGTTGATCAGAAGAATTGGCCCGAACTCTTGGATATTTCCCAGTTCAGCTACAATATTCAAAAGAGTTCCGCAACGGGGTATAGTCCATTTGAGTTGGTAAATGGACAGATGTCGGTTGCACCACATACCATGGTAACGGGAGGCTTCTTGAGAAACCCTCATGCGAAGAGATTCATGAAGGCTTGGGAAGAGACCTTGGAGTTAGCACGGTTGCGCTTGCACGAAGCAGCCAGAAGGATGAAAAAGTATGTTGATCGTGGGAGGCGAGAAGCACACTTTGATGTAGGAGATATGGTGTTTCTCAGGATTACCGCGGAGCAGTTTCAGTCGGCCAAGGGGACGACGAACAAACTGACACGGAAGTACGAGGGACCATTCCAAGTGAAGAAAAGAGTAGGGGAAGCTGCTTACGAGCTGGAGCTTCCACGCCATATGAACATGAAACACCCATTTTTTCATGTGAGTCAATTAAAGCGATGTCGACTTGATTCAGACCATCCAGAGAGAGTCGAACCAACGAGAGGACCAGCCAGGATTGTGGACAGGCCAAGACTAGAGTTGGAGAATATTGTGAGTCTCATAACTACTGGTGTTGGTTGCCACCGACGACGGGAATTTCTTTGCAGATGGAAGGATGCACCAGAGGAGGAGAGCTGGAAGATGGAGGACTCGCTTTGGAGATGGAAGGACAAGATTGCAAGATATGACAGGAAGTTGAGGAGGAGAGCAGGAATTGTCAGGACGACAATGACTTCTGGTGGGGGCGAATGTGACGATCTGCGCTTCTGCACGGGCGTGCGATGTGACGACATGCAGCCCCGCCCGGGCGCGCGCCCCTCCGACACATAAAATAACAGCAAACCGTGAGCGAACCATGAAGTGTGACAACGCAAGGTAATGGGGAGCTCGCCTATGTATAAGGCAGCTTGCCTTATGTTTGAGCCGACCATTGGAATAAATCATTGTTGGGCGGGCCGACGGTGGATTAGGACGAATGGTGGCGAGATGTCAAAACTTATGGTATCAGCGTGGATGGATAGATGCTCCATGGGAGCATATAAACATGGACGAGCTGAGGCTCATTTGGACAGCAACTCACATCGCTCTCATCATACGAAGAAACAGTGCGCACTTGAGAGGTAGCATAGTTATTCGCAGCGGATGAGCCCGCCGAGCGGGGCGAAGGACATGCGAAGGGCGAGTTGGGTTTCCAGTAATGCGCATCTGAACAGACACGGTTAACCGCAGCGGGTAAGCCCGTCGAGTCGGGTAGAGGCTAGGCGAAGGCCGAGTTGGAGTTCGGGCGGCATAACAGGTCCAGCATTGGTGACTGGGTTGGAGTCGGGCGCGGGTCGTGCACGGTATACCCGCCCGCCCAAACGCCGGGTCAGTGTGCACATTGGTAATCGGTTGTGTGTGGGTGGTGGGTCGTGCACAGGGTGCCCACCCGCCCAACGACACGGGGTTACATCGCATATTGATCGGTGGAGTTTCGGTGGACCGTCATGCGGGCATGCACGGGCGGACGCCCTCTGGTTGTGGACACATCGTGGGTGCGTTGGCGGTGGGTCGTGCACGGGGCGCCCACCTGCCCGACGACACAAAGTTACATTATACATTGCAGTTTGGTGGTAGACCGCCGTGCGGGCGTGCACGGGCGGACGCCCTCCGATTGTGAATTATCGTGGGTGTGTGGGCGGTGGGTCGTGCACAGGGCGCCCACCCGCCCAACGACACGAAGTCATATTATACTTTGTAATTTGGTTCTCGGTGAGTCTTGGCGGACCGCCATGTGGGTGTGCATGGGCAGTCACCCTCCCGAATTGTAACTTTATCATTATAATAAAAATATGATTGTTACGGTTCTACTGTGTTGATTATTGTTATGCTAGTTTTACTATCAAGTATTGTTAATGGTTTTAACACGTTAATGTTATAAATTCATAAAGGCTGTGAATTGTTAAGGCGTAGTCCGTAAAGTTTATTAACGATGGAATATCTTAATAACTTAGGCGGTGCCGCACCTGCCCAATTAATAAAAAAAAGATTGGGGGCGTGACACGCCCGAACGAGTTCACACGGATGCCCTCGCCCGACCCACCCGAATGACCCGCCCGAATGAGTTCACACGGACGCCCTCGCCCGGCCCACCCGAACGAGTTCACACAGACGCCCTCGCCTGACCCGCCCGAATGAGTTCACATGGACGCCCTCGCCCGACCCGCCTGAACGAGTTCACACAGACGCCCTCGCCCGACCCGTCCGAACGAGTTCACACGCACGCCCTCACCCAACCCGCCCGAATGACCCACCCGAACGACCCGCTCGAACGAGTTCGCACGCATGCCCTCAAACAACTCACCCAAACGAACGGACAAGGGAGAGTCGGGCAAATGAGCTGCACGAACGTGCACAAAGCCAACCTCGGGTCACAAATTAGCATTTTTTGACACGGGCTCGTTCGCCTGGGTGCGCCCTCGCCCGACGCGCCCGAACGAGTTCACATGGACGCCCTTGCCCGGCCCACCCGAACGAGTTCACACGGACGTCGTCGCCCGACCCACCCGAACGAGTTCACACGGATGCCCTCGCCCGACCCGCCCTGTCACGCCCCCAATATTTTTTTTTTAATTGGGCGGGTGTGGCACCACCGTGCACTTTCTTTTTTCAATATTCATGCACATGGACTACGCCTTTCACATAAACACACTTAGTTTATTTTTTATCGACCAAGTAAAAGCTTTAATCTTTACACTTAACACATTCATTAACCGATATGCAATTAAACTGAGAACATAACAATTGCACACAAGTGTAAAGGGAGGGGCAACTCCCAAACAAGTTCGCCCGATAATAATATATTATGATAACCTTTAATAATACATCATACAAGTGTGCTTGGCGTAAACTCGAGGCCAACACTTAGATTTGTTTTACAATGTAGGCGTAGAAAAACCTTCCAATACATATGCTAACTCCTCACGGTAGGAGGGCGCTCCACCGAGATGCAAGACCTCCTCCTTTAAGCCTTGCATAAAACTGTTCCACGAACCCTACTCATACACGAACTCCTTGCCAATCTCCAACCGAGACAAATTGCGCACTTCCCTTTTTCTTTAATGTGCATGAGGCATGCGCATTTACCTTCTAAAGAATGTGCACTTATTTTCCTTATGCGAAGTCTTGAGCGAAGTGCTTGATGATCGAATGAGATTTGTGTCCCCATATTTATACGTATGCTACCTCAAGTGTGAGGGGTGTCCACTTTAAAGCTGACCCCCATAAACGTGTTTTAGAAGCCCTCGCTTTATTATTTTAGCGGGTCGGCCTTTTCCCAAGTGCAAAACCTCCCTATGCTTCAATATAAGCTCCCCATACTCCATCGCATTTTCCTTAAGTTACAATGCGCGCACTTGGAACATCGCACTGCTGCCTTTGTCGCATTGCTGCCGGTCGTTGTTCGTCCGTCGCATGCTGCCGCCCGTCGTGTTAAGGGGCGCCCGCCCATCATGCCCGGGTCGCCCTTCCCCCGCACTTGCGCCCTTCCTACCGTTTGAACCGCACCCGCTTATGTTGGCCCGCGCCACCTGCTATACCCGCACTCCACACAACCGTGTCGTCCGTCGTGCGTCGTTCAGGTCATCCGCCTATGTTGGCCCACACCCACCTGCTATACCCGCACTCCACACAACCGTTCGTTCGTTGTGTATCGTTCGGGTCATCCGCCTGTATTGGCCCGCATCCATCTGCTACACCCGCACTCCATACAATCGTCCATCCGTCGTGTATCGTTCGGGTCGTCTGCCTGTATTGGCCCGCATCCACTTGCTATACCTGGACTCCACACAACCGTGTCGTCCGTCGTGTGTCATTTGGATCGTCCGCCCCTCGGGCGTGGGTCGCCCTCGGGTCTCCCGCCCATCGTGCGCGGGTCACCCATGGGTCATTCGCTTTCCTGCCGCACCAGCTCATTTGCCTGCACACCTCGCCCACACGCCAACTTGCCAGTGAACTGTCTATTGTGCATGGGCCGCCCGCCCGGGTCGCCCACCTGTCGTGCACGGGTCGCCCGCGGCCAACAATACTTCGTGCGCCCGGTGTTGAACGTGCCTGCCCGGGCGCCCGCCCGTCATGCAAGGGCGCCCGCCCACTAACGTGCACGCCTACTCGAGTCGTGCCCACCGCTCAACCGTCGTGTGAAGGTGTGTTTGCCCGCCACGCCTCTGCCCGAGTTGCGAGGGTGTTACACTCTCCTCCACCCAAGAACGTTGTCGTCTCGACAACACACCATCCTGGTAGCTCCCTACCAAGACCGTCATCAACCATGATGTAGACCCCTCCATATAAGGAAAACATCACTGCAACATATACAAGGCTCTATCTCCATCAGGTTATTGTCTCCATGTGCAAACTGCCCATGCATATCAACAAGTGTTACACACCCTGGTCATGTGTCAACACTCATATTTCATGATCCCCTGCTCAGGTCCATGGAAACCCCATCTTCCTACCGCATGTCAGGATCATTATACCTGCTCAAACATGCTGAGGGCTCACTGCCTTGAGCAGCCAACAATGAGCCCTATCTTCTATATCAGCTAAGAAGATGTGAAGGGAGATGAGCCGGGAGGCTCTCCCTTACTAATCAGCTCGATCCATCTATCAAGATCATCAATCTCCATTCGTTGTAGATATGCTTCCCGATCTTCCTTCTGGATGTTCGGCCTCACATATACCTCGTCCTCATCATCATCATCATCCTCTACTAGCTCTAGCCTTCTTGATAAGTCCAAGATACTATCTGAGAGTGATTGGATGGCTAATGACTACTCCGCAAGCTTTGCCTCAATAGTAGACAACTGCTTGTTCGCCTTTTCCTTATCTTCCATCTGCATTCCTCCTAACTTATGATCAGGTTTTGTTACCCCAATGGTTGGAACACCAACGGGCACATCTTCCTTTCCATCATAAATGAAGAGTTTCCTCAGATGTGGTACAACCATAGCCTCAAACTATTTCATGAACTCCATCCCCAATACTGCCTCATAGTCATCAATACGCACAATGGTGAAGTCCACTTTTCCGGTCCATTCACCAAGTGTAGTGTCTACTTTTTCAGCTATACCAAGGATTGCCATCGGTGGAGAATTTACTGTCTTCATCTGTGCCTTCACTGGTACAAATTTCAGCCCAAGTCTCCTTGCGGTATCTTCACTCATGAAGTTGTGTGAAGCCCCACTATCGACCATAGTAAGTACATCGTCATCACCAATCTTCATCTGAACATACTCCAGCCTGTTCCTTTTCGGATCCCTTCTAGAAGTCACTTCCATAGTAGCAGAGGCTCCCAGTATCTGCATCATCCCTACAGAAGCATTGTCATCCTCATCAGATTGTGCAGCAGCGACCACCTTTGGTTTAGAGGGGCAATTCTTAACCACATGTGGTCCTGCACATAGCCAGCATTTCAAAGGCTTCTTCTCTTTCGGATTATCATCCGACTTCGAAGCATCATCCTTCTTCTTTTCTTTCGGTTTATCGGGCTTCTTTTTCTCATTAGAAGCCTCATCATAGTGATCTAATAATCTGTCGACCGTAGCAAAAGCCTCTTCAAGCATTCTAATCTTCTGTCTCTTCACCTCATTATGGGCCTAAGGCTTCAACCCAATAATAAAATTGAAAACTTTGTCCCTCTCGGCCATGTCGGGAAGTTTCAGAGCTGCGCTTGAAAATTCTCGCTGATATGCTTGTAGGCTTCCAGTTTTTTTGATGAATTTGATTTTCATCCTTGCCTCCCATGTTTCATCCTGGGGACTGAAATGGGACTGCAAAGCTTTTTTTCATGTCCTCCCACGAAGTGATGTCATCAACATTACCATTGGTAATCTGATCCACCCCTCCTTCGCCACCACATCTTGGCATCATTTGTCAGGAATTGAGCGGCCACCTTAACCTGTGCCTCCCCATCAAGTAGACTCAATCGTTCCAGGTACTGCTCCATGTCCCATAGGAAGTTGCCAAGAATCTTTGCACTCCTTGTACCATCATAAGATTCCGGCTCCTTGACCTTTACATGAGGCACTCCTACACCTGAGTTATGTCTCACGGCCCTCTTCAATACCGCAATCTCGTCTTTGGCTTCATCAAGAGCTTTACTTGTTTTGTCAAGAGTTCCTTTCAAGTTCATGATCTCTGCAAGACCCTGATCCCTTGATTCTTCGACCTCTTTGACCCTTCCTTCAAGTTGTGTACACAAGAAATCAGTGTACTCATACTGTGTCTTGAGTTCATCATGCTGTGTACAGAGTTCTTCAAGCTCTTCCTTGACCTTTGAGATGGTCTCTCGCTCCTTAGTCAGCGAGTCCACATCTTGGTTCCAAGAATTCTCCAAAGTCTCCATCCTTTCAATTACCCTTGTTACACTGAATTTTGTCACCTTGACTATCTGCAGTTTATGTGGCCTCATCAATAGCCACATTGTCCTCTTTGTCAAGCCCCATACCTCTGCTCTTCATGTCAAAACTTCAAAGAGAGAGAAAGTCACTTGAAAACATGTTTATCTCTGGGTACGCAGGTTCTCTCTACCTTGCCTGCGTGTACGCACCCCAAATACACTAGACCTGCGTAGTAATACGCTCTGTATACTAAAGCTAGGGTGCGTACCCCTGTAAAGGTCAAAAGGCGTTCATCTTAAAAAAGTTACTTGTGGTCACTTCTTGAGCTTTCTAGAAGAGTGTTTGACGTGTATTGAGCGCCTCCAGATGGTTCATGCATCCCTATGATAGAGGAACTTATCCCATCAAGAGAGGAGCTACCCCATCCAAAAGAGGGAGTATCCCTTGATGTTGGAACTGAATAACTTCCTCTAGAATACTATAAATACAGGCATTGAGCCAGAGGAGGGGAGGTTGAAAGCTGAACATTCCAAAGGGTAAATGCTGCTGGAATTAGGACTTCCATT
>APFE031705194.1:56902-202430 GCA_000404065.3 Pinus taeda | reverse complement strand
GACTCTTGAGGGAGAAGCTATCATTGTATTATTTCACTGTATCTCTACAATTTTTGGCTAAGGAAGACCAGGGTTTTTGCAGTCCTTTTTGGGATTCTTGTGGTTACATGTATTGATGGTGTGTTTCTCTATGTACCTGTAAGTGTGTTATGTGAATCATTTCCTTTCTTTTCCTTCTGCACATTAAACAAACGAAGTGTTAAAGTAAGAATTCATGCTGTCATGCTCTGCTTTTAAGTTTGTTTAATTTCGATGTTTTCTACTGTTTAAGGAGAATTCAAAGTTATTGTTTTCTCTCTTTAGCTCCTCACCTGTCATTCCTAATCATCCACCTCAATCAAAGGCATCAATACTGTCTCCTACCTCGCCCCAAAGAACCCCCTGCAGAAACTGTGTCCAATCCCCGCACCCAAAATTGCCATCCCCTCAATTTGCCACCAAAAACCCTAAAAACCCCACATCAACCCTTTTGATCAGTTCACTAGCCTAAAATCAGTGTTACCCTATTGGTCATCTCATCCATTGAAGATTTTACTGAGATTGGCCGGAGAGAGCCTTCTCCTGCCCCGTAGGGCTAGCTACGAGGCTAAATGGTTTGATGTTGCCTTGAGGTTTGCCTTTTTCAGCCTAAGGGATGTCCTTGCAAGGTGGTTGTTGATTATTGGAAGCTATTATGGCCATTATGTCAAGCCAGGTGGTTGCACTCCCTTGATCATGAGCATGATTGTGATCAAGATGGAAGACTTCATAGTCTAGATTGATTGTTTAGCAATGATAGTTAGTGGGCTCATTCACAAAATCTTCTATTTCACTAATCATTTTTATAGAGTTGTCAGATTCAATTTCCAAATGTTTTAATTACACTATAGATTTGAGTTCTGAGAGAGTTGTGATTCACAGTGTTAAGTATAGCAGCTATGACACTTGAATGAAGACGAGCATAGTAGAGGTATCAGACTATGTTATAAGTTTACCTGCATCTTATAAGGGACTTAGTTGGCTTTTTTATAATTTTATAAACAAGTTCCATGTAGTGGAAATGTGAAAAAAAAAATGATATTTCCACCATGTGGCTCTTGTCATATATAGTTTTATACCTTTTCAAAAAATTCTCTAAGAGTTCACAACGCTAAGATTCACTAGGACTTTACAAAGTTTTATTATTTAGTGAAAGACTCGCCAAGATCTTACAAGATTTTATAATTGAGTAAAATATTTTCCATGCCTGGTGAGAGATTCGCCAAAAAATTATATATACATATTATATTATTGATAAAATCGCCTTCCATTTTTCCTATATACCATGGAGATTCGTCCATTTATTATACTTATAAATTTAGGGGGGTTCTTAAAATTTTCCCTGGTTCTATCTCTATACCAATCCATACGTATAACATCTAAGGTATGATAGAAAAGCTACACCCACTCAGGGTGTGGCTTTTCTCCATCGATCTTTGTCCACTTGGTCAAGTGTGCGCGTGGATCATCATATCCATCATACTTGTCTCTTAGTCACATCTTAGGCTTCCCAAACCATGTGCGCATCATTCTCCTACATTCACACTAGTCCTCAAAGCTCCCTTTGTGCGTAACCCACCAACTCGCAGGTGTAGTGCACAGTACCCAATTCAAGGCCTGGAGACGTTGCTTTTCTTGCAGCTCCTTTTCAAACTTATCTAGGAAAGTATTTACCTCACTTAACCCATCATAAGTAGGCAGATCCCTCAATTCTATCGATATGCAGTGTAGTGATCTTGCCATCATATTAGAGTTCAACATGGTTACCTTGTGTAATTGGTTCTACCATTGCTCTATTTCTTCATAAGATTCTGATGTACAGGAGCTTTCACACTCCCATGGGATTTGTCTGTCCATGGTGGGATTCACCCAATATTGCTCTCGTGTGGTTATTTTATAGATGTAGTCCAAATCATTGTCACTTTCATAGTCACGCATAGGCTCTACATAGTGTGATCCCTTAGCAGGGTCCAAAGGTATAACTATGCATAGAGACTTCTTCTCAAAAATCATCTTGTGTTTCTTTAGATTAATTACCTGTTGATGCCTCGAAAATCGTTGCATCAACATAGGGAAAACCACCCGGTTCGGACCTTAATGCAGCTCCTTTTCCATTTGGGATGGTGGCTCCGACTGGATATAAGGGCACTAGTTTCCCAATGATGAATAAAAAGGGGATGGATGAGTGACTGGTTTTCTAATAAGTGATAATGGATGGGTGACTTAATCTAAAGAGCGAAAATACAAATAACTATTCTATCCTGGGAAATTTCTATTCTTAAGTGCAACGTTTGATGATCTTTGTTCATCAATAAGCATATAGATGACTCTATTCAATAAACAAAGACATTCATTCTTATAATAATTGCTTTGTTCAAATAGTTGAATAAAGTAATTAATAAAACATTGTTACACTTGTCTTTTATATATTACTGATACATGTATGACTAAAAGAAAAGCATCCTGTAAACATTCAATAGTGGAAAGTATAAAGAATGTTGTTGAAACACATGCATATATTCAATAATAGCAAGAGTAATCAAATAACAATTCACATAAAAAGAATCAATTCAGACATAGATAGTAGTACCATATGAGCTGCAAATCGTTCCCAATATCAATCGCAATTCGAATTCCTTCTTTCAACTCAGAGATACTTTTAAACATAGGAAGTAGTGCATATCCACATAAAAGCTTCGTTGTCAAAAATTGGAATAATTTGGCCTAGTCTTTATAAAAAAATATACATGAAGTACAGTAGCGCAACTTCAGGTTTGAGTCTTATACAAAAACTGAGGACCCTTTCTAAATGCATGAAAGGGTCTATAAATACTTAATTAAGCTAACTAACTACAAAATTAAAATTCTATTTAATTGGTATAACTTGATCTTGAATATCTCTTTCACAGCAATTTGGTAGTTGGCAACATGATTCATCACTCTGGTTGTTTTCCCTTTGATCTGAGTTGGCATATCACTAGCATTGGTTCCACTTCTTGAGGGCGGCTGAGACGAGAATTGAGCTGAGATGAGTATGTGGCATCGTGTATATCGGGAATGATACACCCGATTGCATCTGTTAGACACTTGAGGGTGGCTCTCTAGCTATATGGTTTTACTAGGAACAACCAATAGGTGTCCCAAGTTAAACTTTGAATACCTGTAATCAACTTCCCATTCTTTTCCAGCTCTTGATAACATGATTGCTCCAATGTTTTAGCTGATAGCAATTTACCTAGTGTACATTGAGAGATCATATTAGATAAATAGAGAGTATTGTTAATTAATTCAATCAAATTACTTGTGGATAATTTGCATCTAGAAACTACTCCCTCTGCCTTCATCAATTGGGACTGCCATTCCAAGAATAGGATTTCTTTATGTGATTCTAGGATTTTAGGCAAATTTGCCACCTGTCCCTCACTAATGTCCTGCCAAGTGAGAAAATCTGTTAAGGTCTCATCGACCTGCTCTATGTCATGTCTAGCATCGACTGATTTATCGATTATTGATGTTGTTATGTCACACAGGGGTTCAACTTGAGCAATTTTATGACACAATAGTCTTATTTGTGGTACCAGTGCCTTATTAATCTGTAGAGCTTCTGTCCTAAAATCGGCAGGCTACGGAAGACTCTTGAACTTCTCTATTTGAAGTGATAATTGAGCAATTTGCTGATCTTTTGTCTTTACCATTAGTTCATTCATCATCTTCAATTTTGCCAATGCATCCGATAATTCCTTTTGCCTTTGAATCGCGCTTGAATTTACCCTTTGTTTCTCTTCAAGTAGCTGCTTGTTCAGTTGATTATTTAACTGCTGCTGAGTTGACAATTGCTGTTCTAATTGTTCAGCTTTCTGTTGTGCCTCCGATAGTTGTGTTTGTAACAAAATGATTGCTTGGCCTTTTTCTTTTAGCAAATTACTCACTTCCGATGCCTTGTCCATGGTGGCCACTGAATAGGCCCCGACATACTGGGACAGCTTTGTTAGGTCATCGGAAGGATCGAACTCCTCTTTCCAAAATTTCTTGGTTTTCTTTGTTTGTTCAGGGAACAAGGAAGGTTGATCAATCCTTCTCCTTTTCCGCTGTCACTTTTCTACGGCCTTGTGTTTTGGGCTGTAAAAGACATCCAATGGAGGTATATCCTCCACCTGCAAAATGATTTGATCCGAAGGATCTTTCAGAATTATTTCTAAGTCTATACTAGGGGGTAGGCCGCTAGTTCCTTCGCTTGGAACCTTTTTTAACGTTGTATCCTGTGTATCTGTCGCTTTGGATGTATCAACATCTTTTGAGATTTCCAGATTGCTTATGATTGAGTCAAATTGCTGCCATTCTTGGAGAAATTTCGGGTCAATCTAGGTATCGACATTCACATCCTTGCTCCTCTTATCCTGCTCCTTTTTCTATTCCTCCTCATGTATTTTCTCTTGCTCTTTCCTTCGCGCTTCCTCCTATTCTTTCCTTTGTACATCCTCCTGCTCTTTCCTCTGGACTTCTTCAAAAATTTCTGATGTAGCAGGAGGTTTGTTGGTAAGTCGTTGTTTAGGCTCACTTGATTATGTCATCAGGGTAGTAGCTAGTAAATCTAGAGGCAGAGTTTGCAACCTCTGCACTCTGAGTTTGTTGAATTCTACTAACCCGTCGTCCTGATATATCATTTTTGCTAGTGCTTGAACCTGAAATAATGACTCCACTGAAGAAAATAGGTCATCAAACTCATCTTCTTTATGTTCAAACTTAGTGAGTTTTGCCTATTCCAATACATTATAGACGATTTTTCTTGGATCAAATCGTCTATTAGGAAGAGTGGCGAGATTCAGTATATTTATCTTTTTTGATTCTTTCTCTGTATGCTTATAGTCATGCAGAGTGTAAACACCACACCTTGGAGGAAAAGGAGGCCAAACTTTCTTCTTTGAATTCCTTAGAGTCTTGGTCGCTCCTGCGGACGTAAGCTGATATGCTATCTCTATAGCCAATAGTTTGTCGGGTATGTACAAGGGGAGAACATGAGGCCTGGCATGGCTACCGAAAACTCTTATATATGTAAATTTATCCTCTCTGAACCAGTTTCCTAGGGTGGTTAAGTCAATCTCTGTTTGTGAGGAAATCTTAGGAGTAGGCTTGTCAAAAATTGCATAGTAAATGGGCAACATAAATCCATTGCAAACTTGATATAGGTGGTCTTTATAATGGGCTTTCCACAACTTCTGGTGATAGATATGAATCGGCATGGGGTCCTGTGGAGTCCATCTCCACCCCAATACAGGAAATTCGGAGTTAAAACAAAGAGTATCTAAGATGTAGGCACTATAATAAAATGGAGGAATAAACCTATCAGTAACGTGAGTTTTATTTCTGAACTCAAGAATAGCAGTTGCTAACTTATCAGATAATATATTTCCTCAATCCATTATTTCGCTATTGATTGCTACTTCCATTAAAGGTACCATCTCTATTGAGAATTTTTAGGAATCATGCAACCCCCAAATCCTACACATCATCGCCCCAGCATAACAATAAGGAGAACATAATGAATCGACAGAGTACTTACCCGAGGACTCATGCTTGTGTTTTGCGGGGTTCTGTCTCCATTCCCGTATAGGTGTTGATTCAGTTTCATTTTCATCTCTGAACTTCTCCAGAAATGATTTGTTATACTTCTTCTCTGGTTCAGGAAAATGGTACATTTGTCTCAAACCATTGGGTTGAAATGAACCGAAGACTCTCCCGTCGACTGTGGAAAATGTTTTGTTTGTAATCGGGATTTCCTCAACTGCCCACCTTACTACATCTGTGTATGGAAGAATTTGCTCTCGAGCCGCTATCCAGTGTAAGAAATAATCGGCTAAATCCTTTAGGGTAGCCTCGGACTTTCGGTTCGAACCTGTTGTACCTTGTACTGATACTGCTTCAAGCTCTTCGGCTTCAACTAGATTATAGATGCTATGCCAGCTAGTATTGTCGAGACCAAGACATGTAGTGTCTGAGATGAATCATTTTTTACTTGGTCCCAGATCGGCAGTAGATTGTCTTGTTACTGCGAAAGCTGAAGCTATTCCAAATTTTTTAGATTTCTTCCCCATTTGGCCTAAATTTGCTGCTTCGGAGGAGCTCTGCGCAGGAGATAAAATCAACATAATGCAGAGAATAGGTTTTGCAAACCAAGTATGAAAGAGTTATATCAATCAATGAATAATGAAGGATTAAAATAATATTGCAGCGGATACAATCTCTGAAGCGATTTTGGCATAACTGCTCCATTAATTTGCCATTTAAACCTGTCAATCATTTAAATGCTCATCATATCGTTTATTCGCAGAATAATTCATTTAAGCGTGGCTTTGATTTTTTGGCGGTTGATCACAAGTGAATCACTATCGGGAATAAAAAGGATTTTAATAATAATTTAACATAATATACCAAAGCCTTTACAATCCTTTTTGAAATTCGTCCTTAGCTTTATCGCAATTAGAGATCAGAGGAATGCTCGAGTATTTACATTTGTGTCATTGCGAAATCCCCGGTCGCCGATAGCGATAAAGCTAATTCGCATCGGGAGTTTTTAGAAGGGAGACTTTTGTTGCATGTATGTTATATTCCCCGATCGCTGATAGTGATATCGCATTGGAGCATAGAGAGAGGGCCTTTTGTTACAATCACTTACCTTTCCCGATATCCGATAGTTATTTGCTTATCACATCGGGGCAAACCAATGGGTCTTTTTGTTATGCATCCTTTGTTATTGCGATATGCGATCTTGTGATCACTTTATTGCAATAATAAAGAATTATTCATTTATTTTATAAGACCAATTTATGTTCACTCAAAAGGTTTATAATATATTATTTGTTTCCGGACCTTTTGAGGAATGATAAGTTGATACCAATCTGTTCATAAATCTAAAAGGGACCCATTTCATATTATAGTTTGAAAGTAAAATTTTATGAAATGGGGGGTTGTTGTACAGCATAACATTACCCTATTCATGTCAGTGGCCCAGCCAATTCCTAAGAGCAGAGGGTAGGGATTGCTGTTGACAATAATCTTTATCACTTAAAAGTCTAGTAGCACACTTGCTCCCTGAATATCCATAGTGATTCCCTGCAATCACCCCATAGGTATTATCTTCTGCTAGATCACCATTCGTAGCTAAATAGGAGACCATTGCAGCGTAGGCCTCCCCATACGCTCCCATGTCTGCTTCGGCAGAACGTTCACATCCAATCCTAAATCTAGAATTACTTGATCCACCTCATATTCCCCAATCTACACGGTTAACCTCATTTCTCTCCCCATTCTCATCTTATGCTTTCCAATCTTCCGAACTACACATGGTTCTCCTGACACGGTCCCAGCACATCTGTTAATGAGTTCCTATAATCCCTCTATAGCTTTATTGTCACACAGTAACTTCATGCGTGTTTCAAGGAATGTTGTAAGCACAAATGGGTCCATTTCCAGCTCTGATCTATCTTTGCTTCCTGAAGTGGAGGCATTAGCGAAGATCTCCTTAGCTTCCATGAAGGTTTCCTTAGCATGCTCCAAATCAAACTCTACTTCTTTCATCAGAGCCTTGTGAACCCAAGCACTATCTTCAGGTTGTTTTCCTTTATCATCTCCCATCGTGATTCCACTTCGAAGCATAATGTTCACATTCGGATCTTCCTCGCACAGTTGAGACCTCATCATCTATAGGTTCTGAGTCGGGGGAGCTAGTAGTGCTCCCTTGTCACGTATCCTAGCTATTAGTGTAGGACAGTCTTCCGACTCATGATCAAAAAAGGTATAATACATACATGATGGATGTGTTGGGTTCATACAATTAGGGGCATAATGTCATGGCCCTCCGTAATTGTAGCATCTCAACTGTCTGCGATCTCTTCGAGGTCCTCCTCCACCTTAGCCTCATCTGCACCCATGAAATCCTATTTGTGCACTCCTACATTCTAGTCTAGGGGTCACATTTCATCTTGAACACTGTAGGTGGGAGTTTTATCCATCATTAACTCATAACTTCTACAAGTGCGCTCATCATGTCCCACTGATCTACAAAAGTTACAGAACAATTTCTTTGAATTTTGAGTATACCTCTGTAACAAATGGTAGTTGTCTGTAGCATGTTTCCCACTAATTTCACAAATCACACACCAAAAAGTAGGCGTCGCACTAGGTTTTGCTTGTGCTTTTGGCCTTAACAGCATTGGTCCTCCTCCCACGAGGTAATTTGCGAACATAGGGTAGTGGTCCTTATCATTACCTTGACCCTTGCATTTTACGCACCACACCTCTTCGTGCAGTTTTGGTCGGGTTGTCCTGTCCTGTTTCAGACTCCACGCCTCAAGGCATAAGTTTTTCAATTGCACATGGATCTGTTGAACTCCTAAGTTAGGATCCTACATCAAGGTCTCATACAACCTCATCGAGATCTCTAAGGTCTCTACCTAAGTCGTTAACTTCTACTGTGAGAGCATGCTCCACAGATGTGTGTTAGCGACGCTACAAACCATTCATGGTGTTGTCCATCTATCAGATTCATATTAGCTTCACGAATCATACACTTCAACCTCTGATCCAACTCCCAAGGGGTCTCGCTTGGTATCATTGTGATCTCTTCGAATCCAATGATCGACTGCACCTCTGACTTTGGCTTGCTAAATTCTTTGTTTAATGTTGCTTGGATATTCGTGATCCCCACATTCAAATTATCATTGCAGTGTTTAATATACCAGGTTAGTGTGCAGTCATGTAAAGTGTTGACTAGTGTCACTTTCTTTATATTATCATTTGTAACTCCCTGTGCTTTGTATATGGCTCTTATCACGAACCAAAACTGGTATGGATCCCCATTTCCTACTCCTTTCAACACAGACAACCTTATCATGCTTGCCTTATTAACTCGCAGTGATGGCAGATGTGGTACAGGCGAATATCGGGGTGATGGTGGTGAAGATGGTGGAAGTGTGGGGGGGAGGGCAGGGGTGGTATGCATGGAATCCTCTTCCTTATCAAATTAGTCGCACTTCGCGGCGAGACCTTCGCAAGCTCTTCCTCGTCCCCTCGTGGAGGTGAAATCAAAGGGCTTTCCTCTGGTCCCTTATCTCCTTCATTTTTCTAGGTTTTTATGCTTTGCGTAGCTCCAAACATCAAGGTATTTACATAACCCTCTTTTCACATAATAGCATTTTAATCCAAGTATTCAGAGACTTTACGTACTTACCCCACGGTCCTTTGAGAAAACATCACTCTGTCCCGTTGTAGCTAACTGAAGTGTCTACTGCGAACTCAGTAATGGATCCTCCTATAACCTGATCATGCAAGTGATCAACAATGCACACAATCTTATCCTCTCATGTTTCCAATTTGAGCACCAACTCTAGGGTCCACACAATAGGATTGTCAAGTTTCCACCTTCCTTGGCTATCTATTAGCTTTGTGATCCACTCGTACAACTCAATAGGGAAATATGCAAAGAAGATTTCATCGATCTCTGTGTATAGGTAGCAGTCTAACCACTCTTCTATTATCAGTCATGGATT
Organism: Pinus taeda; assembly: GCA_000404065.3. NCBI lineage: Eukaryota > Viridiplantae > Streptophyta > Pinopsida > Pinales > Pinaceae > Pinus > Pinus taeda. Next base: position 192,867 of record APFE031705194.1, on the reverse strand, counting down.
CTTCTTCTCCTACACCGCGAACTCTTGAATCCTCTTGCCCAACCAACCTTCAATTTCCTTCTTAGTTAGATTCCAATGATATAAAATCTAACATCTCTATGCAGATTCTGGTCTCGACAACAAAACCATTTGTTGGATTGAGGGGACCCGACCCAGGTTCGAAGTTAATTAGCCAAATAAATCCCTACAGTACTGGCCCTTTCGGAAATAGCCTACAGAGCTCAGACTAAGGTCTCACTTGAAGCAATATGGGGTGATGCTCGAACCAGGTTTCCACATGCTTGAGATGTCTGAGGGGTCAATTTAGTCTAACTATGAATGGCTTTGTGTAGGTCACTTCGCACACTACCCTGACCTACGAGGCCTTCGTGATCTATTACAATCGCTTTCATGCAACCCTAACCAGGGGCTGAGGTGCTCTCGTGCTGCTAAGGTAGTGATATGTGTTATTTCCCCAAGTTACACCACAAATCTTACTTATCTCCTTATAACTGTTAGTTAAATTTGTGTAAACATATACCTTATATTATATTTACTTAATAAAGACGATCATATATGTTCGTGCAACATACAAGCAACATAAATGGAATTTATTCCCAATACATTAAATGTGGAAAACAGTAAATAAATACACATGAATGGTATATAACTTCTCTTTATTAATGCCTCAAAGAACTACAAACTCAACCTACCCTGCGCACTCAGCTACAGGGGTTTGTGCACTCAATTACGAACTATAGGGCCTCTGCACACTCAGCTACTGAGCCTTCATCTACTTTATGACCCAAAGACTTGACTCCACACTTAGACAAGACTCAATTCTCCTATTGACTCCATTATTCTTTTCATTTACTCAAAGCCTCACTCTATTTATACAATCCCATGGTGCATGGACCATGGGTAGATCTCTAAAGTTGACATTTCATTACAAAAATGAGGGTGAACAACCCTATGACTCATTTACAAGCTCGCACTCTATGGCCACAAAGCATGGAGTCTTTAAATCAGATTTAGTCAAAATATGGGCTTTAAGCCCCAAAACATCCTTTGGGGGATCTCGCGCCCAACATAAACCTTAGTTTTGAAGAAATATTAGATGCTTATAAACATTTTGAATTTCCCCACATGCAAGAGGAAAATCTTGATGATCAGTTAATTTCTTATAATTCATCACTTAAGTATATTGATGACAATGAGGTAGCAAAGAGAGATCTCTTGAAGTTATCACTAATCATAATTGTGATAGTTCAAGAGAATATTTTGGTTTACATGTCACCAATTCTTCTTTACTTTGTATATCCCAATCTATTTGTAGAGGTTGATGCGCATTACTTCTTTTCTAATTTATATTACATAGTTTCATCATAATCTAAGTCTTTAGATATGATAATTTTAGGCGATGTAACTATTGAACATGATATTTATGAAGTAGAACATGCTCCTTCTTTTCTTCAATCATTCAAAAGGAAGAGAAGTATGTATATGATGACTTTATTTCACTAATTCCTAGCCATACAACCTCCCTTGTTGCATTTGAAGATCCCACATTCCCTAATCATCCATTGAATGAATCTAATCTTTATGCCTCTTCATCAAATTTGAATCAATTGATTCAATCAATGGGAAGGCTAAAACTGGTGATGTCATTTCCTTAATGAATCCTCAGAAGGTACACTAGTGATTTTATAATTTAACCTATCCAAGAAATAATTTGCATCACAAGATTTCTGACAAGATTGAATAATGGCTTCAGAATTCATATTTTGAAATTTTTATTGAAAATGACACAGTCATACTTGCCTTGTGTTTCAATGAAGATTTTCCTAGTAAGAGGTGAGCCCTGGCATTGCGCCAAGAGTGTTGCAACTCCCAAAGGCTCCTCAACTCTATTATCAACCTGAGGTTTGTACGAAATTATAGATGACACTGTTATATACACATTAGATGGGATTCTACTCATTCCACCCTCAACTAGGAGATTTGATCAATAGTGCTCCAAGACCATTCTCCCTATTGGATTAGAAGAAAAACTAACTAATGAAGGTGCAATTTATAGGCTACCTCTAACTATACAAAGGAAAATTCTTTTTGAACTTCAACTTTTAAATGTTATTGAATCCATTCATGAAAATATAAGAGCTACATTACTCGCAGAAAGGGGACTACACTATCTTGCAATCAACCATCCAGGTACCAAATCTACTTGCAGACAGGAGGCTAACCTACCAAGTCATAAATCAACATTCCATGCATCACCAGTCTAGCTCACACAAGCATATAAATCAATGTTCTATTTGTGCCAAATTTGTTATAAAGAAACTAATGTTATTCTATTTTGCAGTGAAGGAAAAGGAGGGTTTGGAGTGGCCTAGGTGTTTCCCTTGATCATGGAGTCACAACTCGGGGTAAACCTACTTCTAAACTAAGTCAAGATTGTAGCAAAGGTTAAATGGGTGGAGAAATAGGCTACTACAAGTATGCTACATGAGGGTTGTATAGGTGCCCTGTATTGCTACAACAAGGCTTGTAATGATATAGGAATGCTACTGACAACATTTAGGAGGCAAGAATGATGGGTTCAAAAGATGAAAATGTTGATAGAGGTTGAGGTAAATGGTTGAAAATGGTCAACACCCCTAGCTAATCTCAGAGCCTTTGGAAGTCTTATTTTGTATCAAGAGCGCTGGTCATAGTGATATAAGAGAATGATCTCAAGAACATAGCTTTGAAGAAAGAATTTGGGATTCATAATAGAGCGTGAGGAAGTCCATGATGGAGGTGGTGAAAGGCCCCTTTCCTACAGATCCAAACAACCCTACAACATCACATTAATATACCCCTTTATCATTGACAAAATGAAACAACTAATAATGGAAAAGATGAATTGAATTTAAATGTCATTTAATATGATCCAAAATGGATCCTAAAACCCTCTAAGTCTTTATATACTTAAACAATATCACAAAGGAAAAACCTTTACAAATGGTGGAAAACACTATCGCACGGGAAAATATGAAGAAATGGAGAAAACAAAGTTAAGCAGAGGCTAAAGCAACATTGCATAGGAGCCATCAGATCGAACCGATCAATGTTCCAAATCTAATCGGCATATCAAAATCGGACGTGACCAGCATACTACAATGGAGATATCCCTATGGAATTCTTGATAGCGATCAATGGGATTCAACGGGGACCATTGATCAAGTGCGTAGATCAACGACCTAGATTACATCACAATATTGCATTGCTAAAGCAGAAGGGAAGACTTACTATGGGCATGAAGACCATGCGATATGTGATTGTGATATATCACATGGAAATATCACATCACATTGATACAAATGAGTGGGGCCAATACAAACATGCACCTTGTGATATTCGAACTTGAAAGGGTTTATGGATGCGAATATATATATTTTAAGTTCCGGTAAAAAGGGTTTTCCTATGTATTTTTGCATTTTCATTAAATAAATGAAATACAAAGGAAATTCGCCCAGAGCGATAAAATGGACCTGAAAGGATTATACATGTAGTTTTATCTTATTTGAGTTTCGTAATTAGAGGGATTTCAGGTGGGGCTTAGGTGGTAAGTGGTATTGGACAGGCTCCACCCAATACCATCCACAGGCCAACACATGGCTTGGCATCGGAGAGAGAAAATTGCCTTTTCGGGCAGGTAATCTCTGTATGCACAAGCCGCCTAAAACGAATATCAACCATTGGATCAAAGGTCACACAGATCAATGGTAGGCATGTGATAGCGAACCAAAGGCAGAGCTGATAGGATTTTAAGACAGAATTAATATTATTTGAAGTCCGATAAGAGATGTTTAGGCAGTTTTTTCAACATTTTTTCTGTATTTCTCTACGTAAACATAGAAACAATATTTTTGGGATTTCAACATACTAGTGGTCCTTTCCGTTGCAAAACAGGTGACCACCATACCTAAAGGCATTTCAGAATGATTGTTTAATGCTTAGAGGGGATTTGAATGAACAGAGGATGAGAGCCAGAGAGTCGAAAGGTAAAATGAATAGACAAGCACTGATAGGCTTAAAAGGTAGTCAGTGGTAGAGACAGGGCAGGTAGTGTTCAGACAGAGAGAAAACAGAGATAGAGAGGAAGAGGGAGAGTTTGTGTACTCATAAAGACTTGATGGATTCAAGGAGAACCTTGTTGTTTGTTCCTGTTATGTTGAGACTCAATTTGAGCTCACATTTGTAAAAACTCTGCTCTTGAAGACATAATAAAGAGGTCACCACTGAAAGCTGGACTAGGAGATGTAGCCCAAGAGTTTTGGGTGAAATTCTTGATTATTTGCTATGTTATGTGTGTGTGTCTATTATGTTTCTCTACCTTCTCATTGTCTATATTATTCACAATCTTTTCAATCCATTACACTAAGTAATATAGGAAAATCGTGTACATGAATCTGAAATACCTTAATATTAATCTGAGATCTCATTTTCAAATCAAGTGGTATCAAAGCTTTTGGTTTTTGGTTTTGTTAAGGTTAGACAAGCTTGTGGTGGATTTGAATGCTAACTATGTCAAAGCTCAAACTAGGAGAAGGAAAACTTGTTGAGGCTAATCTAGAGATTGGAAGAGCCTATCCTTAGAGGAGAATGGCAAAAGAAACTCCATTGGAATGAGAATCTCAATTCATGGACAATTTTTTGGGCATGCGAGCCATGGTGGAAGAGATGTATCTGGAATTTAAGAAGGGACGAGGTGAAATCACTTTAACACCCAAACAAGACAAAGGAGCAGAGGAACCTTCCCTAGTTGCCCCTCCAGGGAGCAAAGGGAAAGGGGAAGAGCCTCCTCCATCATCTCCTCTACCATCACCTCCATCTTCTAGCCCTGAAAAGAAAAAGAAGAAAACTTCTTTGATTAAATTAGATGTGAAATTTTATTTGCCAATTTAGGATGGAGAACTAACTGCAGAAAAGCTAGATAAATAGATTAAACATATTGATGTATATTGAAAGGTGTAGAACATTGATTTACAAAGGAGAAAGATTCAGCTAGCTAGCCTTCGCCTTGGAGGAACTCCACTAGTGTGGTGGGAAGGAAAGACATAAGCTAATCTGAAGAGACATGGTAAAATCCTTTCTACCTGCAATGAATTTGTTTTTGCCATCAAAAAAAAAAATTCTATCCTCTAGGTTATATGCAGTAAGAAATGATGGGTTGGCAAACTCTTTGCCAATTAAAGGGCCAAAGTGTACAAAGTTATATCCAAGAATTTAGAAAGAGAGATTTAACTCTAGGCATATATCCAGACTCACGTAAAACTTTGTTGAAGTATATACATGGTCTACAGATCTATTTTAAGCACACCATTCTCATGTTTAATCCCACTAACCTAGATGATGTATCGGTTTAGGATACACATCTAGAAGCTAGAGGCAAGAATGTGAATCCAGAGGTTGGGGGATCATCAAAACCCTCCGGAAGCAAGGACATGGAAAAGAAGAAGCTGAAATGGAAGGAGAGGAAGAAAAATGCTGCACAGAAGGACAAACCTTCATGCACCCATTACAAGAAGGATGGATACGATGATGCACACTAATGGTCCTTGAATCTAGAGCTGAAACCTAAGAAGTTCGGTGGTAAGAAGAACAAGACTGCTGCTGCTATTCAGAAAGACTTGGGGTCAGACTCAGGTGATGAAACAACAATCACAGCCATAGGTATAAAAGGTAAAAATTCTAAAGCATCTGCAAGTAATTCTACACAATCTATTGATAATGAATATAATGAGAGGAAAAGGCAAGCTTTTCCATATTAGAGTTATTCCCAAGCACCAAAGGATTGATACTTTATTTGATAATCAATCACAAGTAAACTTGAGTTTTGAAACAATTGTAAAGAAGTTGGGATTACTAACATCACCTTACAAGAAGCCATATCCATTAGGTTGTGTATGTGATTAAGCAAAGCTTCAAGTGACAAGACAATGTAAATTTAGGTTTGTTATTGGGTCAACATTTGTAGATGAGGTTGTGTTAGATATAATTCCCTTGTATATATGTGGTATTGTTTTAGGAAGTCCTTACCTATATGATAGAAAGCCATTTTCTATAGAGCTGAAAATAAGTATCAACTCACTAAAGATGGAATATACTGTATTGTAAGAGCTCATAAACTCAAAAATAACTATTCTTTCATAAACTCAGGGCAAATGAAAAGAATTGTAAATTCGTGCAAGCAATTTTTACTGATGGTTGTAAAGGAAAAGAACCCTGATAAAACCAATGTATTTGAAGGTTGTGATGGTAAACAAAAAGTTGATTTAGTTAAATTTGTTTCACAATATGATATCCTATTTCAAGAACCTAAAGGTCTGCACCCAAAAGGGAAATAGTACATGATATTCATTTATAGCAATATGCTCCATTACCTAACATTGGAATGTATAGGATATCCATTTTAGAGAATGCAAAGGTTAAGAAGTAGGTACAACAACTACTCGATAAAGGGTTCATAAGACCAAGCACATCACCCTGTGGATCTCCAATCATACTGGTGAGAAAGAAAGACGGTTCATAGAGGATGTGCATTGATTATAGAGCACTAAATAAAATGACAATCAAGAATCATTATCCTCTTCCTCCCATTGATGATCTATTAGATCAGTTGAATGGCCAAGTACAAGGCAAGGGATGAAAAAAATCAAATTGAGCATAGTTTCCAAGTTGGTGATCAAGTTTGGCTGTACATCAGCAAAGAAAAAATGCAAGGTGAAGGTATAAAGATGAAACCAATAAGGTATGGGCCTTTCAAGATACTTGAGAAAATTGGTGAAAATGCTTTTCGCCTTGATTTGCTAGCTTATATGCATATATATTCAGTCGTTAATGCAAAGAACTTGAGACTATATGAAACTTCATTGATTGAAGATCCCGAAGAGAAAAGTCAGTTTCCTTCTATTGATGATCTGTTGCCTAAATATCTCAATGAGTTGCAGGAAGACATAGTTTTGGACACGAAGGTGAGAACTACGAAATGCGGGGATGTTGAGTACTTGAGAATCAAACTCAAAGGTTGAAAACTAAGAAGTGCACAATGGATAGAAATTGGACAAGTGAGGAAGCTATATCCTCACCTGATCGATGCCTAAAAATAAACTTTTGGTTGTCCAAAATCTTTTCAGTGGGAAGGCGTGATCAAAATGGATCCTAAAACCCTCTAAGTCTTTATATACTTAAACACCATCGCGAGTAAAAAACCTTTAAAAATGGAGGAAAACACTATATTAGCGGAAAAACATGAAGAAATGGTGAAAACAAAGTTAAGCGGAGGCTAAAGCAACATTGCACAGGAGCCGTCAGATCAGACCAATCAACGGTCCAGATCTAATCGATGTATCACAATTGGAGTTGACCAGCGGAGTACATCGGAGGTATCCCTATGGAAATCATGATAGTGGTTAGCGGGATTTAATGAGGACCTTTGATCAAGTGCACAAATCAATGGCCCGGACTACATCGCAATATCGCATCGATAAAACATAAGGGAAGACTTACCAGGGGCCCGAAGACCTTGTGATATGCGATTGCGATATGCCGTATCGCAACATCACATCGCAACGATACGAAGGAGTGAGGCCGATACAAACATGTGACATCCCATAGCCAGACCTAAAAGGGTTTATCGATGTGAATATATATATTTTGAGTTCCGATAAAAAGGGCTTTTCTATGTATTTTCGCATCTTCGTTAAATAAATGAAATATAAAGGAAATAACCCGGAGCGATAAAACAAAGACAAAAGGATTATACATGTAGGTTTATCTTATTTGAGTTCCATAATGATCAGGATTTCAGGTGGGCCTCAACCCATAAGTGGTATTGGATGGGCTCCGGCCGATCCCATCCACTTGTCGACATGTGGCTTTGCACCAAAGAGAGAAAACCACCTTTTCAAGTGGGTAATCTCCGTATGCATAAGCCACCTAAAATAAATATCAACCGTTGGATCAAAGATCACACAGATCAATGGTGGGCATGTGATAGTGGCCCAAAGGTAGACCCGATAGGATTATAAGGCGGAATTAATATTATTTGAAGTCCAATAAGAGGTGTTTAGGCCGTTTTTTCAACATTTTCTTTGTATTTCTTTGTGTAGATAGAGAGACAATATTTTTGGGATTTCAATGTGCCAATGGTCCTTCCCGTTGCAAAACAAGTGGTCACTATACCTAAAGGTGTTTCACAATGATTGTTTAACGCTCAATGGGGATTTGAATGGACAGAGTCTAGGAGCCAGAGAGCCGAAAGGGAAAATGAATAGACAAGCGCCGATAGGCTTAAAAGCCAGTCAGTGGTAGAGACAGGGTAGGTAGTGCTGAAACAGAGAGAAAACATAGACAGGGAGAGAGAGGGAGAGTCTGTGTACTTAGAAAGACTTGAGGGATTCAAGCAAAACCTCTTGTTTGTTCCTATTGTGTTGGGACTCAATTTGAGCTCACATTTGTAAAAACTCTACTTTTGAAGACATAATAGAGAGGTCGCCACTAAAATCTGAACCAGGAGACATAGCCCAAGAGTTTTGGGTGAACTCCTTGATTATTTGTTGTGTGATGTGTGTGTGTCTGTTATGTTTCTCTAACTACTCATTGTCTATATTATTCGCAATCTTTTCGATCCGTTGCACTAAGTAATATAGGCAAATCCTGCGCATGAATCTTTAATACCTTAATATTAATTTAAGATCTCATTTTCATATCATAATATATGCCAAAAATTATGATAGAGTCAATAAATCAACTCCTAGTATACAATAAGCACATGCAAAATTATATGGCTAATATAAATCTTCTTCCCATAAATAAAAAAAATAGTATTTTTGGACTGTGATTATAGATCCTCCTATTCATCCTCCCATGGGAGAGATGAGGTAGAGGTTGCAATCATAGGATTTTTATAGATTATTTTCTAATGGAATTAAAGAAAATAATAAGTACTCTGAACCAAAAGAAGATGCAAATACACAGGAGGGACCTAAGCCACTAAGGCCGAGCTGAAACCCAATAGCCTTAGCACTTTAAAACTAACTTAGTGATGAACCAATAAGCATATTCTCATTATCATTGCATCAATGTCTAGTACATCATTAACAGTGAAAAATAACATTTCGAAATACTTGAGCTCAATAGCTACCTAGATGAAAATAAAACTTGAATCCTAATGAGCTCTTTTACAGGTTTATTTATACAAGAGAGTAGCTATTAGCAACTCCCTAGAAAATTGGAATGTTTGTCTCCCATAACTAGAGATTGGTGGATGTTGATCTTCATTAACTAAACGTTCCTAGCTACCAATGACCTCATCTTGCTTGGATTCCAACAACCTCAAGCTGATGAGAGAGAGAGCAGTGATCTTGGGAAGTTTGAAGGAGTTAAGGAGAAAACCTCCTAGAATCTCTCCCTATTGTCTACTCAGAGCCCCTATATGTAAGTTATTTAAAAAATGCTCCATTTCCTATAATTAAACCAATTAGGACACATGACATAGTGAAACAACTTTTACCCCTCTCACTAACCATAATATAACAAAAATTGTAAATAAATGTGAGAAAGAAATAGTTCTAAAGTTTTCGGATGCCATTATGACCATTATAATGTACATATTTATGAGCCTCATCATCACCCCCTACTAAAACTATTACTCATCCTCTGAGTAACTATTTCAACTATGCCCATTTCCTTCATGGCCCTGGTGGCCTCCCTGACGTCCCAAGGTTCCTTAGATGGCGTGCCTTCTTGGGGATAGAAACCTGCATTCTTTTCTATCTTTGTCCACTCCTTATACTCTTTTGCTTCATTTGTTCCTTCCTGTAGGCCTAACAAAAAGGGTGAACTGAGCTTGAGTCCTATCCACTTAAATTTTAATCTTTCCATGATCCTCTTGTACATGGGTGTCCTCTCCAATGCATTCCTTAGCCTTTTAGGGGAGCGATATTATTAGATCTAGAGGTTGTGGGGTAAGGAAATCCATCTCCTCTAGAAGGTTTGTTGGATTTTTGTTCCCAAAAACATGAATGTGCCTTCAAATGTGAGAGTGCATGTTCCTAGTTGGCAAGGTATTTGGGTGCTATGTACACATCATTAGAGATCAATAGCTTTGATCTGATATATAATGGTTCATTTACTTCCTTTGCCATGACTCTCTTTACTTCCTTAGCTCTTTCCTCGTCATGAGTCATTAAGGATGGTAAGAACATCAACTTTGTATCCACTAATATTGAATTGGGATCCCAAATATTTAAATCATTCAAAGTGAGGCTATGAATGTAAAACTCAACCAATTTTTCTTTGTCCTCCATGCTAGCTTGGTTGCAAATTTTAATGAATTTTTTGTACTATTGAAATGGCATGGACCCATGTTATGCTAAGGTTTTGATTTGAAATTGCAACCACTACTCTTTGAGAAAGTTTGCATAAGACTTGGATGGTTGTTTGTACTATAATGCCTTTATGGAGAGGCTTTCCATAGTGGGAAGTTGGGTTTCCTTCTCCTGCAGCCTCTCCCTAAACCACATATTTTTTTCTTGTAGCTACTCCTTCATTATAGACTCCCTCAGTCTTAGCTCACTTGATTATTTTCCCATTTCAATAACCTTTTAATATATGAGGCCCACATCCTCCACCTTCTTAGAATTAGAAATTTGCATCGACCTATGGGTTCTTCCTCCTTTGCTTCTAGCTCATAAAAAATTGGGACTGCAAATTTCTGGGGAATAATTCTCCCTCCTTCAATGAATTTATAATAGGATCTTAGGGTAGATTGTGGGATAGGCTCCTGGAGCTTTGGGAAGTCCTTCTCAAATGTTTTTAGGGAGGTTTCTACCTCCTGTAGTTGTTGTTTCACATTTTCCCCCTCCTGTTGCTCATTCTGCGCCTCCTATATCATCCTCTATCCCTCCTCTAGTACACTCTACCCCTCCTCTAGCACACTATTGTTCCAGTAGCATATTACGCCCCTCATGTATATTCCCATTTTTTTCTTATTCGAGGGTGGTTGGTGTTTTGGTTTGTTTGAAGGAGGTTGATTTGGTGGTCGGCATCCTTACAAACACTATAGGGGTCTTTGTTATGGGTCTTCGAGAGGTGACCTCTTTGATTTTTATTTTAGTGGGTCCCACCTCCTCTTTATTACTTGGGGACACTTCAACTGTGATAGGGTCCTTTGTGGGAGTTTGTGGCCTCCCTTACTTGATCCTGGTTCTTTTCCCAATCATAAAATATAGGAGGATTACCTTTGTCTCTTCCTTTTAGGTTTGACTTAGGTGCTCAAGGTAGCTAAAGTTGTAGCTATCTCTTCTTCAATGGGTCTTGGAGACAAACTTTCTTTATTTTGGGGTATGTTTGTTTCTCTGGGCTTAGTAGTCTTCATAGGACTCGATTTTTCTTCTTTTTGCCCCTCTTATTTTTCATCTTGTTCTCCTCCTACCTTTGCCTCTAGTTCTTCCACTCTCCTTTCTGCTTCTGTTTCTCTTTCTTCTTCTTCTTCTGACCATGCTTCTTCTTCCTCTTTTGTCCTTGCCATTTCTTCTTCTTCCTCTATTTTTCCATCTTTTCCTCTGACACTAGAGGCTGACATCTCACCTAATGTGAGGGTTTGTGTTTCAATGAAGTTTTCTCTCTCCATATCTAAAAACTTTAACCAAATGATAGGGATTCCCTCTCTCACATTTTGACTCATTTCCCTCATGGACTATAGGATAAAGTATGACACACTAAGTCTTTGAGCAAGAGATAATTCTGCCTAGAAGCTAAGTTCGTGAAGTAGTATAAAGTCGTAGGCATATACGACACTCATTCTTTCCTCACAAGAGATATATTTCAGAATATGGTAGCCCACCTCATCCATGGGATAAGGTAAGGTTTCCGCCAGAACTCCATTCTTGTCCTCAAGAGCCTTTTCATTGGCAGTCAAGAAATTCTTTTTCGTAGTGACATTGGTGCCTTTGTCTTCTCTGCTCCATTTAATCCATACTGGTAGGGTTTTCACTCTACTAATTATTTCAGGGTTAAGTGAGATAGCTAGCCCCCTCACCAAATTGGTGGCACTGTCCTCTACATGCTAGTTTAGAGCCATGGAAAATTCCAAGGAATCTTCATCATCATTCCCTTTCAATAACTAGAAAAATCCTAGCAACTCATGTCTTCTAAAAAAATCCACCATAGGAGGGTGTAGGTGCATTCTCTTGGTGTATGAGGGCTCCCTTCTGTTAAATCGTCCCCCCATATTTTCTTTATGTTTTTAGCTTAGTGAGGTAGAGATACCTCCTTAATAACTTCAATGTGAAATTCAGTAGTAGCGGTGAGTTAAAATTCCTTCTTGTTGACAATTTCCTACATCCCCATTACGTTAATACCTGAAAAGTATTTTTAATTTCACAATTAGGTTGTTATTGCATGTAGAATTTGAAGTGAAATTTTCATGCAATATTATGATTGGATGAAGGAGGTGGTGGAACTTAATTTTTATCAAGTCATCTGGGATGAAGGTGGTAATTTGAAGACCAATTCAAACCTATGTGGCTATCCCCCACCCTCTCAATCTTTTTGTAGCAATTTCTTGGTCCTCTTATAGTAGTTGTAGGATTTCCTATAGCGCCTTCTTTTAGAAATTATAGAATTGGGTTATAAACTCCCCGATGGTACCTCCATCTCATCCCCTACTTAAATGTTTTTCAAATGAGAAATTGTGCAAAAGAACTCAAGCCACAGTACATAATATTCCATTTTTGGCTTAGCCTTGGAGCATTGTGGTGATTTGGCAGTCACATGGGGTTTCCTCTTATGGACCATTGCCCCCACTCAAAGTGACTATTTCCTCTTTCCTCATAATCACCTCCCATTATCTATGATATATGTTGCATGACTTCCTACCATCATTTTTAGTTTACTAGCCAAGGGTGGCCAATTAACATCTTGTCTCAACATTTACACATTTTTGTTATTCAGGTATAGGGAGGTGGTGATGGTTTTCCATACCTATGCCTACCTCATGATCATACTAATGCATGGATTTGCATGTTGGAGGTAGATTGCATCATTAGCATCAAGGGAGTTGACTTTCTGGCTTATTTCCTATATATTTCTCAATTTCTCCTCATGATATTTGACTGTTGTGTTTGTTTTCAGTGCATGTACCTTGCTAATGTCCAAGCCAATACTTCTAGTGCAGAGTCCTTCTGGGAGTGATATGACTACTTTAGAGTGGTCTCATAACTTCCTATCATCGCCCTACTGATGAGAAAAAATCAATATCATTTCTTTTTGTTGTTGGCATTATGACACAGGTTTGGTGCCATGACACAGGTGTTGTCCTTGATGGTAACTCACTCATATGATAGATCATAGTTCAGACTCTAAGAATGAAGGAAAAAGAGAAATATGTAGGTTCCCCTTGATCAAGCCATGTATACACGCAAGTTGGACAACCAAAAGGCACGTATGCGTATACACACACTTTCACGCAAGGAAAGGCATGTGCATGTTGAAAAATTGGTTTTGGTCGATGGCATTTGGCCCCTGGTATTTTGACTTATGGTATTGATCCAAGGTATCTTGATTGAAGTATTGACCCCAGGTGTTTGGTTCAAGATATTTCTTCTAAGTGGTTTTGGACCATGGTATTGAGTAAGGCCTAAGACTATAAAAGGAGGAGGATATCATTAAGCAAAGGTACTCAAGTATTGAATATCTAATGAAGACCAAGATCTAGAATACTAGTGATTGTGTTATGGTAAATAGCTAGATCTGAATCAAGGATGAACTTGAGCACTTGAAGAAGGATAAGTTCTACAGAAGGGTCAAGATCTTAAGGCTTGCAGAAAAGTATGTTTGTGTGGTTTTTGATGTTTTATAATTGGTACATGTTTTGATCTGTAAATCTAATGATCTGAGTATAAAATAATGTCTAAATAGTTGAAAAGGGTAAATCATCTTTTATAGATTTGTATGTAGGTTTAGTATAGCAAAGGCATGTATACACATTGGTTCGACTATTCAAAATAGCATATACGTATGTTTTCCTTCATATAACAATGTATGCATGTAGGCTTGACACATTGAAGTAGCGTACGCCTCATAAAATATGTTTTAGATACTTGTATTTACTATTACAGTGTTCTGGGTTCTGATTGGGTTCTAATACTGTTACTGTATTCTAGTTACAACATTCAAAGAAGTGATTGTTTGATTCAGTCTTGGTTAGTGCAAGGGAGATTGATTGATGTAGATATATTTTGATGTTTAATTGATGCTACAGATGGATCCAGTCTGAAAATTTATGAAACATGGTCCCTGGAAGAAAGGAGAAGGTTGTAGCCTTCTAAAGGTTAGCACCTACATACTAGTACCTTAGCCAGTACAAAAGCTAAGGGGGTTGTAGCTCCCTTCCAGGAGAAGCTGGAGAACGAGAGAAGGTTGTAGCCTTCTGTAGGTAGAAGCCTGTGTACTGGTATAAGACTACACCAGCACAGAAATATTGTAAAAAGAAGTTTCTTATTAAAATAAGATAGATACGAATTGCAGCAGGTGGTTTTCACCCACATTGGGTTTCCACCTTATATCTTGTGTTCTTGTGTGTGATTGTCTGCTCTATTTTTATTGTACCTATTACTACTTATATGGTTCTCATACACAGATTAAATATCTACTGACTAAATAATAAGTTTACAAGGTATACGCTGGTTGCTCTAAACACAGTTGCGTATATATGCAAGTTGCATTAACAGAAGTAGCGTATATAAATCTGTTTATGGAAATGAAATATTGTTAAGCTTCTAATAATAATTCACCCCCCACCCCCTCAGTATTATTTCCAACAATTGGTATCAGAGCTAGCTCCTTCAGAAGAAGCTTGATCGCTTGAAGGACGATCTATCATCATGAGCAACTACAGAAGAGAAGCATCCATTAGGCCACTAATCTTTGATGGGAGAAACTTCGTCTATTAGAAGTTAAGAACCACAACCTATCTTCAATCTCTTGGAATAGAAGTTTGGGATATCATGGAAGGAGGATACACATTTCCATCAAAAACTCCTACAAATACGGAAGGTAAAAAGAAGTATGAAACAAATGCAAAGGCTGTCAACACTCTATTGGGGAGTCTATCACAATCAGAATTCGTCAAGGTTATGCAGCTCGAAACCGCCAAATAAATATGGGACAAGATCATTCTAAGCTATGAAGGAGACGATCAGGTAAAACGTGCAAAACTACAATCTTTTATAATTCAATATGAAACTCTCGGAATGCACAATGATGAAAGTCTAGCTAATTATTTCTTACGTATAGATGAGATTGTTAATCGCATGAAAAACTTGGGTGAAGAGATAAAAGAATTTACTTTAGTTGACAAGGTTCTAAGATCCTTATCTTCTATGTTTGAATCAAAAGTTTCTACCATAGAAGAAAAGCAGGATCTTCAGAGTATTACTATGTCACAGGTGCACAGAATCCTAGCTACTTTTGAAATGAGAAAAGGGGGTCCATCACATATGAGAGAAGATGAATTCAAAGCTTCAGGAAAATAAGAACTCAATGAGTCAGGACATACGTCAGAAGGAGATGAAGAATCAAACTTTGTCGAGAACCTTCAATGGGGTTCTGGAAGATTCAGAGGTAAACTACCTTTCAAATGTTTTTCTTGTGGAAGAGTAGGTCATTATGCTGCCAAATGTCCTCAGAAAGATAAGCTTGATAAAGGTAAGGAATCAGTAAAATGGAATAGAAAACAATGTCTAAATAAGAAGAGCTACTATAAGCATGAAGATAGTGATGGTTTATCAAATAGTGATGAAGATGAAAATAATAATGATTACAGACTTCTGATGAATTTTGAAGATGATGATTTCTTGGATGCTTTAGATGAAGATGGTCTCTATGAAGAAATTTCTAAACCTAAAATATGTCTAGAAGAAAAGAGTATGATTATAGATACCCTAACATTCTAACTTGCTGAAAGGGAAAAACACAATGAAAAGCTAGAATGTGAAATTGTGGGTCTAAGAAAAGAAATTGAGAAAACGAAAGCTTTGAATCTTAGGTTTGCTAAAGGATCAAAAACTTTAGATGAAATTATGAAAGTGCAACATTCTCCTCTGATAAAGATAGGTATTGGATATACTGAAGAACCATCTCAAGCACAGAAGCCATCAACCTCCAAAAGCTATCTAGATGCAGCAAGGAGAAGTGATCATGTTGAAAATCGTCAGCAGAGGCTTAAAGTAGATCACTAGGTAAATCGAGTTCAATCTACTTCAAGGATGAACAGAAGCTATAACCAACCTCAAGTAAATAATTCTCAATTTGCTTCAAGAATGAAGTCAATGGAAACTACAATCATCAGGGAAGTAGATTCGATAATTGTAGGAATTTCTTTAATGACCAATGTTTTTCATGTCATAACATTGGACATAAAGTTATTTAATGTGTTGCTTACAAGACCATCATGACTTGAGAAGCACGAAACCAAAGGAATGTGACTAGGATCATGAAAAGGACCTACGATAACTTTTTTGCTCTTGAAAATGATATAAAATGCTCTATCTGTAACTACTTCGGTCAAGAAGACTCTGAATGCAAGAGTAAATTTCAGAAAACACCTCAAAAGGAGCAAGCCTCATTGGTTCCCAAAACATGGAAAAATAAAGAACCACAAACTGGAAGATGTGGTATAGCCTTATATGCAGAAGGATAAGAAAATCAATGGTACATCAACAATGGATGCTCGAAGCACATGATAGGTGACAAAGAAAAACTTCAGTCATATAGTGCCTTAGAAAAAGAAAGGAAGGTCTCATTTGGAAATGACAACCTTGCGATCATAAAAGGTAAGTACTCTATTCTATTAAAAGAAAAGGTCAAAGCTAGGAATGTTATGTATGTTGATGGTTTAAAGCATAATCTATTGAGTATTAGTCAAATGTGTGATCAAGGAAATGAAGTAGTATTTCAATCAAATGGATGTGTTGTTCGTGAGCTTGATATAGGAGAAACAATGATCAAAGGAATAAGAACTCCAAATGATTTATACATACGTAAGGGAGGACAACAACAATGCTATCTAAGCAAAAATGATGAACACTGGCTATGGCACAGAATATTGGGGCATCTAAGCTTCCCTTAGATAAGGAAAGCATGAAAATTCCATGTTTTTCATGATCTTCCTGGCATCAAAATTCCAGAAAATACAATATGCAAATCATGTCAATTTGGTAAGCAAACTAGAAAACATTTCCCTGAGAAAGAAGGATCAGCTAGTAAGCCACTTGAACTTTTCCATACTGATTTATGTGGTCCCTCAAGCAAAAAGTCACCTCATGGAGAAGAATACTTTATATTGTTCATTGACGACTTTTCCAGAATGTGTTGGATAGGACTTCTAAAGCATAAAGACGAAGAATTTGAAAAGTTCAAAGCCTTAAAAGCTTTGGTTGAAAATGAATCAGATCGCAAAAAAAAATTCCTCAAATCTGATTGAGGAGGGGAATTTACCTCGGATGAATTATTCAACTTCTGTGAAGAACATGGAATAAGAAGGGAATTCTCTACCACAAGGACTCCTTAGCAAAATGGAGTGGTGGAAAGGATGAACAGAACTATTCAACAAATGGCTTGTGCTAATCTAGATGAGTTTGGAACTCCTGCAAACTTTTGCGGTGAAGCTGCATTTGCTGCCGTCATTATTCTGAACAGAACAAATGTTCAGGTAAATAGCACTCAAACTCCTCATGAACTTTGGTATGGTAAGAATCCTACTATAAAATACTTCAAAGTTTTTAGAAGTAAATGTTACATCAAAAGGATTGATGAAAAACTTGGCAAGTTTGAACTTAGAGTAGGTGAAGGCATTCTCATTGGTTACTCTTCTCGAAGTAAAGGATACAAGTGTTATAATAAAAGACTAGAAAAAATTGTTGAAAGTATTGATGTTGTGGTTAATGAAGTAGGCGAAAATTCAAAGTAGGTAAAAACTAAAGAGTGGGAAGAAGATGAGGATTATCCTTCCACATCAAATCATACTAATACTGAAGAGGAAGAAACCAATGAAGAACCAGAAGAGTAAATAATGGTAGAAGAAAAAACTCCATCCAAATATGTTCTGAAAAATCATCCAAAGACTCAAATTTTGGAACAGAAAGAGGCAGGTGTATAGACAAGATGAACTATTACAGAAGCTTCAAGCTATCTAGCATTGCTTTCCTCCATCGAACTACAAAATGTACTTGAAGCATGAAAAGATGAATGCTTGGTCAAGGCCATGAATGAAGAGCTTGATAAAATTGAAAAGAATAATACTTGGGAATTAGTTCCTAGACCTCATGATAAGAATATGATTGGAACCAAATGGATATTCAAAAACAAGTTGAATGAAAATGGAGAAGTTGTTAGAAACAAGGCTAGACTTGTTTGTAAAGGATATGCTCAACAAGAAGGTATAGAATTTGAAGAAACTTTTGCACCTATTGCTAGACTTGAAGCCATAAGAATGTTCCTTGCTCTTTCTAGCTTTCAGAAGTTCAAAGTATATCAAATGGATGTGAAATATGCCTTTCTTAATGGAGATCTGGGGAGGAGGTATATATTGAGAAACTAAATGGATTCATCCCTGGAAATGATCCAAAAATTGTATGTAGACTCAGAAAGGCACTCTATGGTCTAAAACAAGCTACAATGGCCTGATGTTATCATCTTGACAAATGCCTTCATCAACAAGGTTTTTCAAAAGGACCAGGTGATAGCAATCTATATATAAAAATTGACAATGATAAATTGCTAATACTTGTTGTGTATGTTGATGATATTATTTTTGGGAGTAATGAATAAGCCATGAGTCAAAAATTTGCTTTGGTAATGCAAAAAGAATTTGAAATGTCCCTTCTTGGTGAGCTGACATATTTTCTTGGTTTACAATTTCAACAAAATAAAGATGGTATTTTTCTATCACAAACCAAGTACCTCAAGAAGATCTTGGAGAAATATGGAATGGAAGATTCTAAACCGGTATGTACTCCTATGGTAACAAGATGCATCCTCGGTGTAAATGATGAATCAACAGTAGTACATCAACCAACCTACAGATCCATGATTGGTAGTCTGCTCTATCTAATAGGTACCCAACCAGACATCATGCATGCAGTGGGAATAGTTGGAAGATTCCAAGCAAATCCAATGAAAAAACACCTTCAAGTAGTCAAAAGGAATTTTAAATATCTTCAAGGGACATAAAACTTTGGTTTATGGTATCCCATAGATACAGATGTTACACTTCATGCATATACAGACGCAGATTGGGCACGAAGCGTGGATGACAGAAAAAGCACTAGTGGTGGTGCATTCTTCATGGGTTCCAGATTAGTGTCTTGGTTTAGCAAAAACCAAAGTTCAATTGCATTATCTATAGCTAAAGCAGAATATGCAGCTGTTGCATCTTGTTGCACACAACTTCTTTGGATGATGCAAACATTGCAAGACATTCAAATTACTTGTACTCCACCCATCTCCATTCTATGTGATAATACAATTGCAATTAGTATTTGAAAGAATCCTATCATGCATTCCAAGACCAAGAACATACATATCAAATTGGAGTATGTTCCCTCTAAGGAAAAGATTGTTGATGTATTCACGAAACCACTGCCCAGAGAGATATTTGAATACCTCAGACAAAAGTTGGGAGTAGTTGATGCATCTTCTTGCCATTGATACTTATCTTTTTCAGAGAAAAGTGGTTGTATGCGAGTTTCATGAAGCATATCCGCATACATATGTCAGTTGCTGTCAATATAGTCGCGTATATGTTGCTTTGAAGTGGGACAAACTCAGGATGAAAAGAGTCTGATATGGGTTTGACAATGATCATTTGGCATAGGTTCAGCGAGAGCATATACTTCTAATAATGCATTGTTGGCATTATCTTAGAAGATCTTGGTACAATTTCACATTTGTTTTTATTTCAAGTGGCACAGGTGTAGAGGAAGATCATGGTTGCTAATGGTGATTAACAAATGCAGCTGATGGTAGTTGCTTATAACTATCGTGTTTTAGATATTTTGTCTCTATGTCATGTATATCTTTTATTATCAAGGTCATGTAACAACGTATTTTGTTTCCCCACTATGGCTGGGATGGATGATGTAATGTTCTTGTCCTATCATGTATCCCCACTTGGTTGGGTGGATGAGTCAATCTTGGTATACCCCCGCTTGGTTGGGAGATGGATGTATGTATGAGTTCTTAGTGATAGGAAGGTCATTCATGATGTATAGAGTCATGTTCTTCTTGTATAAAATCTTTTTTTAGACCTTTCTTATAGTGAGGGGGAGCATGAAAAACACACTTCAGCATATTAGAGAATTTAGCATGTACTTAGGGGGAGCATAACTCTTTGCCCCTGATGACAAACGCGGAGAGTGACTTGGGATTTCCATCAAGTCCAAAGGGGGAGATTGTTGGCATTATGACATAGGTTTGGTGCTATGACATAGGTGTTGTCCTTGAAGGCAACTCACTTAGATGACAGATCACAGTTCAGACTCTCAAAATGAAGGAAAAGGAGATATATGTAGGTTCCCCTTGACCAAGCCATGTATACATGAGGGTTCGCCGACCAAAAGGCACGTATGCATATACATGCACTTTCACGCAAGGAAAGGCGCATACATGTTGAAAAATTGGTTTTGGTCCATGGTATTTGGTCCCTAGTATTTTGACCGATGGTATTGATCCAAGGTATATTGAACGAAGTATTGACCCCAGGTATTTGGTCCAAGGTATTGCTTCTAAGTGGTTTTGGACCATGGTATTAAGTAAGGCCTAAGACTTTTAAAGGAAGAGGAGATCATTAGGCAAAGGTACTTAAGTATTGAATATCTAATGAAGAGAAAGATCTAGAATATTGGTGATTGGGTTATGGTACATAGTTGGATCTGAATCAAGGAGGAACCTAAGTGCTTGAAGAAGGATAAGTTCTATTGAAGGGTCAAGATCTTAAGGCTTGAAGAAAAGTATATTTGTGTGCTTTTTCATATTTTATAATTGGCACATGTTTTGATCTATAAATCTGATGATCTGTATATAAACTAATTTCCAAATAGTTGAAAAGGGTAAATCATCTTTTACAGATCTGTACACAGGTTCAATATAGCAAAGGCACATATACACGCTGGTTCGACAATTCAAAACAACGTATATGCAGGTTTGCCTTCATATAACAACGTATGCATGTAGGTTTGACACATTGAAGTAATGTACGTCTCATAAAATATGTTTTAGCTACTTCTATTTACTGTTGCAGTGTTCTGGGTTCTTGTTGGGTTCTAGTATTGTTATTGTATTTTGGTTGCAGCATTCAGAGAAGTGATTGTTTGATTCAATTTTGGTTAGTGCAAGGGATATTGATTGATGCAGATATATTTTGTTTGATTGATGCTATTGATGGATCGAGTCTGAAAATTTATGAAACGTGGTCCCTGGAAGAAAAGAGAAGGTTGTAGCTTTATGTAGGCCAGCACCTACATACTAGTACATCAACTAGTACAAGAGCTAAGGGAGTTGTAGCTCACTTCGAGGAGAAGATGGAGAATGAGAGAAAATTGTAGCCTTCTACAGGTAGAAGCCTATGTACTAGTGTAAGGCTGCAACAGTACATAAATATTATAAAAGGAACTTTCTTATTAAAAGAAGATAAAGACGAATTGCAGTAGGTGGTTTTCGCCCACATTCAGTTTCCACCTTATATCTTGTGTTCTTGTGTGTGATTTTCTACTCTATTTTTACTATACCTGTTACTGCTTATATGGTTCTGATACACAGATTAAAGATCAACTGACTAAATAATAAGTTTACAAGGTATGCGCTCATTTCTCTAAACATAGTTGCGTATATACGCAAGTTGCATTAACAGAAGTAGCGTATATAAATCCGTTTATGGAAATGAAATATTGTTAAGTTGCTAATACTAATTCACTCCCCCCCCCCCCCCCCCTCTTAGTATTATTTCCAACATTTGTGTTGTGTGCACAGGTTTCTACAGGAGGAGGTTTTATTCCTGTAACAGTCCTCTCCTTTTTCCTTTGGGGTGTTCAATTTGCATGTAGGTGATTGGATAATTTCTAACAAGTATCGAGGACAATAATGGGACCTTGAGGAATAGTACAGAACTATAGAAATGAATATAATGGCCTCTGCGAAATTTCCAAAATTTTAGTAGTGGTAAGGTAGAGTGGAGGAATTTTAGTGGATTTTTCTTTTTTTTGTTCTTGTTGTTGTTTTTTGTTTTTTCTTTTTTCTTTTTTCTTGCGTACCTTCATGGGGGGAACTTATTCATCATTTTTAAGGTCATGATGGGTTGTCCTTTTCCTCATATATACCTCTTGTAGCTTTTTAGAACTCTCCTATAGCACTACAAGACCTTCCTGTAGCATTTACAGTTCCTTCCTATACCAGTCCAGAGAGGGGGTGAAAATTGATTCTTAGGTTAATGGGATAGTGGAGAGGGGTGATCACATGAGCGTGGATGATGGATAGGAAGTGAATGGATGAAGGAGTGAAGGGAATATTGAGAATTTTTTCCCTGTATCCATAGAATCTTCAACTATCTTTAATCCTGCAAAATGACAAAAAAATTAGCAGACATGGTGTAGATCCATTTCTTGTGATTTTTTGAGTTTTATTTTTCTCTTTTTTTTTTGAGACACACAGGATACCTCAGAGGAGGTTTTCAACCTATATGCCTTCTGTAGGTGGCTCAAAAGAGGTTTTGACCCAGGAGTTGGCCTCATATGTCTCATAAACGTTTTCATCTCGGTCTTTCATTTTCTTTTTTTAAAGAAAAATATCTGGAAATGTTGTGGACTAGAAGCTATGACACTTTCAATCACATTGACTTCTATGTTGCTTGCATTGATGAATTCTTCCTTAGCCATAGGTTTTCTATATACCTTTAGCTTATAGACATTGACAAGCAAGGGAATCCCTTCCTCATCAATGGTCCTGATTTGATAGCTCTATTGTCATGACATTTTTCTATCAGGTGTGGGCCTAACCATCTTGTCATCAATTTTCCTTTGAAATATTTGAACCTAGAATCATATAATAATGCCCAATCCCCTTCTTGAAAAATATTTTCCTTCATATTCCTATCATGCCAGACCTTCCTTTTCAATTTTATAACTTCGATGTGTAAGAGGGAATGCATTCTAAACTCATCCAAGATGTTCAGTTGGAGAAACCTCTCCTACTATGCTTTGGTGACATCTATGTCAAATTAGGCTTCCATTCTCAAAGAGTTATACTCAAACTCAATACAAAGCAAAGCTTTCTTTCCATAGACTAGGTCATATGGACCGAATCTAGTAGTTTTGTTCCAAGTGGTGTTATAGGCCAAGTGGCCTCCCCTAATCTATCTAACCAATATTTCCTATTGTTTCTCACCACCTTGGTGAGGATTCTCTCCAATTCCCTACCTCTAACCTCTACTTGCCCATTTTCCTAAGGGTCATAGGAAGAAGATGTTTTTTGTTTGATATGGTGCTACATTAGAATATTCTCAATCAGATGTTATGTGAATTGAGCTCCTTGATCGATGACGATCCCCCTGGGGTACCCAAAATTGTAGAAGATATTTTCCCTTAAGAACTCAACCACTTTCTCATCTGTTGCTTCTTTGATACCTTTGTCTCATACCACTTTTTCAATTAATCATTGCACACAATGATGTACTTTTTCTGCCCTGATGGTGGATCAATTGGCCCAATGAAATACAAGACCCGCTTGTCAAATGGCTCTAAGGCCATCTGAGGTTGTAGAGGCATTTCATCCATGGTTTTGGGTTCTCCCATTGTCTGGCACTGATCACATATGTTGGTATAACTTCTTACATATTGGTGGAGAGCGGGCCAATAATAGCCAACTTGTAAAGCTCTGAAAGTTGTTCTCTTAGTAACAAAATAACCTCCATAAGGCCCATAATAATAGGCTAAGAGGATGTCAAAGAATTATTATTCCCTGACACATCTTATTAAGATATGATTTGGTCACATCTTGAAGATATCTCCTACAATCCGAGTGAAAGGCACACTTTTCCTTACAATTATGCCCTTCTCCCTAGACAATAGATTTGGAGGGAATCTTGCAGCAACTAGGTAGTTGGTTATGTCAAAATACCATGGAGAGAGCACTAAGATAGAAAAGAGGTTCTCATCTAGAACTTTATCACCTCTAGGTAAAGAAATTCTAAACAAAAAAGCCGCAACTACATTTTCTTTTCCTGGATTATCAATGATAGTTAAATCAAACTGATGTAATAGTAGTAACCATGTCATGATTCTACGATTTATATTAGGCTTATTCATAAAAAAATTAATATATGCATGGTAAGTATGCACAAAATTTTGGTACCTAGTGATGTATTGTCTAAATTTGTTTAAGGTGTTTACAATAACTAAGACTTCTTTCTTAGTTAGAGTGTAGTTCAATTCAGCCTT
Organism: Pinus taeda; assembly: GCA_000404065.3. NCBI lineage: Eukaryota > Viridiplantae > Streptophyta > Pinopsida > Pinales > Pinaceae > Pinus > Pinus taeda. The sequence goes on along the minus strand of APFE031705194.1, from coordinate 168,349 downwards.
AGACAAATTTTTACTAATGAAACAAATGGCATAGGGTAACTTATCATATATTTGTCCCAGCACTACCCTCACAACTTTGTTAGATGAGTCATCATTGATATGGAAAGGAAGATCCCAATTTGAACCTCTAAGTATAGGCGCAGTGGTTAATTTCTCTTTCAAAATCTCAAGAGCCTATTGGCAGTTATTTCTCCAATAAAATTATGAGTCTTTTGCCAGCAGCCCAATCTTATTTGGGTCCACTTGTATTCCATCTTGAGATATTAAATGGCCATGGATAGTCCCTGCATTCATTAAGAATTCACATTTCTCAAGGCTAAGAGAGAGGTTCATTTCAATGTGTTTCCTCGGGACTTTTCTGATTTAGAGAGAGCCTACAGAAAGTCACACCCATAGGGAGTGAAATCATCCATGTAGAACTCCGTAGAGTCATGGAAAAGCTTAGCAAAGATGCTCAGAACTTCCCTTTAAAAAGTGTCAGGGGCATTGTATAGACGAAAAGGGATGACCCCGATAAGAAAAGTTAGCCCAAGTAAATGTGAATGTAGTTTTGTCTTGAACCCTAAGGATGACCTGGATCTGATTATAACCAATGAATCCATCGCAAAAAGAGAAGAAATTATTGCCAGCAAGATAATATAAAACTTGATCAATAAAAGGAAAAGGGAAATGGTATTTCTTTGTGGATTTATTCAATTCTCTCTAATCTACATAGATGCTCCACTTCCCAGTCTACTTTGGGACCAAAACTGGAGGGGACGCCCATTCATTATCTGAGATGGGGTATATGAACCCTGCATCCATCAATTTTTGCAATCATTCCTTTACTATTTCCCTGAGGGTTGGGTTCATTATCCTCTCAGGTCGGAGCATAGGTTTGCATCCCTCTTTGTTGTAGATGTGATGAGTACAAATCGAGGGATGCGCTCCCTTAATTTCTTTATAGTTACAAGCAAAGGCATCTAAGTGTTCTCTCAGCATCTTGAAAAACTTCTCTTCTTTGTTGGATGAGAGAAAGGGGTTAATATTCAAGGTTCTAGATGGGCCAAATTCTACAACTTTGACATCAACAGGACTTGAGTCAGATAAGCATAATTCAGTGCAAGGACTACTCTCAGACTCCTTCACAAACTCATCAAAAGGCATGGTATTGGGGGGTTGGTTATGAAGGATCTGGCCAATGAGGCCACCTTCATCAGGTTTCTACCCTCCTATAACAACATCTAGGGTACATATTAGGTGGCATGTGGTATGATACACTTCATCTTCCTCTTATTCTTCTAGCCACGAGCATAAGTCATTCTCAATGGATGACTGAGAAGGAGGATACAATACCAATTGTCTGGACAAATTCCATTTCTTAATGGTCATGTTCCCAATCCTAAAACTAATGTAAACATTAATAGTGCCTAACCATGGCCATCCCAAGATGAGAGGACAACCACTGAATTTGGTTTTGGATTGGATAACATTACATTCTCAACAACTCCCTCGGGAACTAATGTGGATCTATCTGCAAGTTGCAGCACTATAGTGGTCTTTCTCAAGGCTCCTTGGAGGTTTAGTTTTAGCACGGTTTCTTTAGACATTACATTGAGGTTAGCCCCAATATCAATTAGGGTATGAGGGGCAATGATCACATCAATGTACATGTCTACTACTGGACTTCTAGGGTCTAAATATTTTGGACAAATCACTCTTCCTAACATCAAATCAGATAATTGAACAATAAAATTGATAGTGGGAGTGTCTCACTTTATCCTCCCTGGGTGTTTAAAACATTTATCCTTGATAAGATTATTATAGATTGGAACGTCCTTAATAGCTTGGAGGAGGGGTATTTTAACACATAGATTCTTCAATTCTCCCAAATGTTTAGTCTCTTATGGGGTGTGCTAGCTAGGATGGATTAATCTCTCAAGAAAACGAGGTTAATTTACTTGAGGTGTACTCTCTTCCTTTTCCTCTTCAAGTTCTTTAGGTGGAAGTCGAGGTTGGTTTTCTGGAAGCACTCTTCCAGACTTAAGTTTGATTTCTTAGATCTCCATACCATAGGTAGGGTAAGATGTCTCTCCACTGTAGAACTATTGTGCTTTCATGTTAGTCGGGCTCAGATTGGGTTGAGCAGGAATCTAAGGTTATTTGGGTGGAGTAGGATGAGTGAGTTATATTTGAGGTGGAGGTGGAGGAAGTAAAGATAGAGGTTGGTTAAGTTCAAGGCCCCACCCTTGCAACGGGTTATTCCATTGAGGATTTTAAGAAGCATATGGATGAAATAGTTAATTGATAGGTTAGGGAGGATATTGAGGAACATAATGCCAAGAAGGAGGTGTGGACCATGATGGATGAGTGGAAGAGTGCTAGGGTGCATTCAGGTTGGGATGCTAAAAAGAGAAAGATGGACCTTGCATGCCCTACTGGTATGACCAACGTGCTTGAGGGCTCCTTTGATTTATAAAGTAGGGTTTCTCAGCCCCACCTTCTGCACCTTAGTATATAGATTTCAAACCAACAAAAGAAGGGAATTTATCTGTGGCATTGTTTTCTTCAAATACTTAGCAAAACTCTATGGCATTTAATGGGCATTCATTTATGGGGTGCCTTCTAGTGCATTTAGGGAAAAAAAATAGCTAGGTCTCTCTTTATTTCCTCTTGTCTCCTCTTGATTTGCATGGTATCCATTTGAAAAGAAAAGATATGTATAATTTCACTTTTGAAGTCCTCCAACATATTCCCATTCTCATTCTTGATGGATGTTGTGGAAGGAGAGGGACTCATCAAGCCTTGACTAGCCCTACCCTTCTTCCTAGGAGTCCTAGAGTGATTTCTGAACACATTTTTGATGTCCTCATAAGATAACTGATAGATGTATCCTCCAAACATCATGTTGAGGGTTTCTAGCATGTCCTCCCTGATCCCTAGGAGAAGAATGCGGTTCGGGGATCCACGATCAAGGGTGCATCTAGCCATCTTATAACTAAGTTGAAATCTCTCCTCATGGTTCTCTAGGGATTCATTAGTTCCAAGAGTCATTCTAAAGAATTTTTACTTTGTTTCCTTGGACCTACAATAGTCCCTATACTTTTTATTAAAGACATGTTTCTTTTGATCCCTGGTAGTGATGATATCGCCAAGCAGACCCATAAACTAGCGCAAGGCTACATCATTAATGGTACATGGGAATAACTTTAGCTTCTAGTCATAAAAGGTATAGTCATAGGTCCTACAGACAACAAAGAATTCAAACATAAAAGTATCAAGGTCCTCAGAGGTTAGGCCATGGTTGTGTGGAAAGGTAGTGGGGCTTATATTCTTCATTCTAGCCTCTACATTGGTCTCTCTAATAGTGAAAACCTCATTGTTCCTATTTTTAGCCATGTTTTGGGTAGGTGAAGTGGGTTCTTATTCTTCCCCAATAAGTTCTTCAAATATCTCACGTGGCTCACCTAAAGGGTTTTCTAACTCTCCTATATTCAAAGGGGGAAGCTAACAGTCACATTTGAAGAGTGAAGGTTGATTGTTTGAGGGTGTGGGGGTGTTTGTTAAGAATTTTCCTTGAGTCTATCTATTCATATGTGGCATTAAATAATATTTTTCATCTTTTATGTTACTTTTTCAAAAGTGAATGCAAAACATAAAATAATGCTTAAGCAAAAATAACATCTACCTAGACGCCTCCTCAACAACGGTGCCAAAAAGGTGGTGAGCCCTTGTATTGTACCAAGAGTGTTGCCACTGCTAAGGGCTCCTACACTTTATTTATCAATTTGGGGTTCGTAGAAACTTTGACGTGACAGTGCCATACACACAATATATGGGATTCTATGCATGCCACCCTCAACTAGGACATTTGATCTATGGTGCTCGAAGACCATTCTCCCTACTAAATTATAAGAAAATATAACTAATGAATTTGCTATTTAGAAGCTACCTCTAATGATAAAAAGGAAAAAAAAAATTGAACTTCAACTTAAAAATGCTATTGAACCACTTCATGAAAAGAAAGAGCTACACTACTTGCGGGAACTACATTATCTTGCAATTAACCATCTCGTTACCAAATCTAATTACAAACAGGATGCTAACCTACCAAATCATAACTTAAGATTCCATGCATCATCTATCTATCTCATATTTGCATATAAATCAATGTCTATTTGTCCCAAATCTATGATAAAGAAACTAATGGTATTCTATTTTACGGTGAAGAAAAAGGAGGGTTTGGAGTGGCCCAAGTGCTACCCTTGATAATGGTTCACATATGGGGGTCAAACCACTTCTAAACTAAGTTGATAATGCAACAAAGGTCAAAACAGGTGGAGAAATAGGCTGCTACATGTATGGTACAAGAGGCTACTACACGTGCCTTGTATTGCTACAGGAAGGCCTCTAATGCTGCAAGATGGATTCCGAGAAGGTTTATGAGGTAGTAATGATGGGTTGAAGGGATGAAAAGTTGTACATTGGTTCAGGTAAATGGGTGAAATGTTTCCAACACCCCTAGCCAAGCTAAGAGATATTGGAAGACATGTTTTTCACTAGGATAACTAATCACAGTGATCTAAGAAAATGATCTGAAGAATAGCACTTTGAAGAAACAATTTGGGATTCATAAAAGAGGGTGAGGAATTCTAATATGGAGGTGGTGAAATGACCCTTACATATAGATGTAAATAAACCTACAACATCACATGCATATAGACTTTTATCATTAACAAAATGAAACAACTAATAGTGGAAAGGATTAATTGAATTTACGTTCCATCTGATCTATGCCAAAAACTCTGATCTAGTCAATAAATCAACTCCTAAGCTATAGTAAGCACATGAATAACAAGAATACTAACATAAATATTCTTCCAAGAAATTATAACATAGCATTTTTTATTGTGATTGTAGATCCTTCTATTCATGCTCCCACAGGAGAGATGAGGTAGAGGTTGTAATGATAGGATTTTGATGGGTTATTTCCTAATGGAATTCAAGAAACTAATAAGCACTCTAAACCAAAAGAAGATACAAATACACAAGAGGGGCCTAAGCCACCAGGTTTTGGCCCAAACCCAAGAGCCTCAACCCTCTCTAACTAACTGAGTAATGAACCAATAAGAAACTTTTCGTTATCATTGTATCATGTCTAATACATCATATAAAAATAAAAAATACCAATGCCAAGTACTTCAGCTCAATAGCTACCTAGCTGAAAACAAAAATTGAATCCTAATGAGTTATTTTACATCTTTATTTACACAAGAGGGTAGCTAATAGAAGCTCCCTATAAATTACGAATGTTTATCTGCAATAACTTGAGATTGGTGGATCTTGAGATTTGTTAACTACACTTTCTCGGTTGCCAATGACCTCATCTTACTTGGTTGCCAATGACCTTGAGTTGATGAAAGAGAGTATGGTGATCTTGGGTTGATTGAAGGAGTTAAGGACGTGGACAACCTCCTAGAATCTCACCCTCTTGTCTAGTTAGATCCCCTACATATAAATTATCTCAAAAATTCTCCATTTCTTACAGTTAAACCATATTAGGCCACATGACATAGAAAAATATCTTTTACCCCTCTCACTAAGCATAATATAACAAAAATGTAAATATATGTGAGAAAGAGATAGTTCTAAAGCTAGAGGATGGCATTATGACCCTTATAAGTACCTATTGATGAGCCTCATCAGTAAGCATGGTTTTGTTTATTTTTAATTTCATAAATCTCCAATTTCTTTTACTAATTGGGGATATCTTTGTCATTTTGGATTGGAGAAACTTCGATGGTTACGCTAGAAATATGACTTCACTTAGGATTTGTGCATTGTTTTCATGAGAGGTTTTATTTACTAGTTCATTGTGCAAGTTATTGATATAACATGATTATCCAATAATATTGCATAAAATAGTGATTTAAATTCTTGAATACTTATTATTTAAATTTGTTTAAATTATATTTGAATTTATTGGTTGAAAAACGAAACTCTAACAATACAAGTTATTTATGGTCTTACTTGCACATAAATTTAATTACCATAAATCCAGTCCTCATATTTTATTTTTGTTATAAATTATTTTTTTTATTTTTTTATTTCTTTATTTTAATCATAATATGTGGTGATTAACAATGCTTTGACATGATCAGATTGGTTAATCACCCACATAGTAAAATTGGTTTAGTTTTTCCAATATTTACTATTTAGACAAATGAAATCAAATGATTTAATTATTTTGTTGCAAGATGAATAATAATAGCACTTGATGCCATATTATTTCAACTACAACATTTCTACTAAATGCATCTAAACTAGATTTTCCTACCTTGTGTCTTTTCATTTTATTTTTATTTTCAATGTTTACTAACCCTTATGTTTTTTGAGAAATATGATATATTAATTTAAACCTCATTTAGTTATAATGATATTTTATTTTTAATAATTTTTCACATGTTATATGACTACTACCTCTATTTCCTAAAGGAGTTGTCTTTAGTGCAACTTTTGAACTTTCTGGTATCGAAATCTGGTGGAAACGTTTGAGGTAAAATCTTGATTTGTGTTATTTAAACTACTTTTTTTACTGTATATATGGATTCAACACCCTGGAAACCCTTAGTGAACTTTGATTGTGCAGGGATTGCCTATCAAACTTGTGATTTCAATAAATTCCTACCAGATTTTGGAGAAATTGGACTGGAAAAACCCACCTAAGAAGCTTCCAAAAAGTCACACTAAACACAACTCTTTTACTAAAAGGCCTTATTTATTTAAAAATACTATTTATTTAATAAAATGTTCTATCTATTTGTTTAAATAGAAAATATATTTAATTTACATTATTATCAGGGAATACCCTATATGGTGAAAGGGAGGTCATCCCTTGTCACATAGAACGAAGAATCTAGGATCCTTAATGATTTGGTCATAGGTTTTCCTCAATTACCAGGACAATATGTGCACCGACACTCTTCTTTTTACTTCTTTTATGCTTTGAAGGAAAATTATTTGAGTACAAACTTGCCTTTATAAATCCTCATCTCATAGGCAATGAGTATACAAAGGAGTTGACATAGAGTGAGAGTGTTCAGATTGATCATTTCTCCAATGGCTGAAACCTTGGCACTAAACCTCTTCGAAAGAAATATTAACACTTTTTGAACAACTTGGACTTCCTCTAGCTTCTCATCAAGCCCTCTTGTGGTGTTCAAAACTTCATCAAAAAATCAAAAATACTTTGCAATATCTTCATCATCATGCATGCTTAAAGACAAAATATTCATCCAATAACCTTGAAATTTCACTTTCTTTACATTTTTGTCTCCTTCAAAGTAGTGGCTCATCTGATCCAAAATAGATTTGGTAGATATGCAGTCCATTATTTTGATGAGCTCTAATTTAGGTAGGCCAACAAGTAGGGCACTCATTGCTTTAGAATTCCATGTGAATTCCATATTTTAATCTTTGGTAGCTACTCTTGGAGGCTTTTTATATTCTTCTTCCACAACATTCCACACATCAACTCCGAATGATTGAATCTATGTCTTCATCCTTACTTTCCAAAACACATAATTTGTTCCATTGAACATAGCTACCTTGGTAAACCCTACTTCTTGGTTTTCAATGGTCCTTGATCTTTCTTCGAACTATTAAAATAATCTCAAGTAACCTAGCTCTGATACAAATTGTTGAAAACAAGGACAATATTGAGAGGGGGTGTGAACCAGTATTGTAGGAATTTTACCAATTAAAAAAAATACTTTCACTTGTAAAGGAACACTAGGACACCATTAAGTAATTCAAATTTTAACTTAAATAAACATGGTAGTAAAATATATCATCAATCACAATAGAACACACAAGGAGAAAACAAATTCTTCAAAACGACTCTTCAAATCATTCACAATGCAATCTACAACTTATTCTTACAATTCTCTCGTTACAACCAGGACGAAGCTGCAACTCCTTTATTTATCAGCTACAACTAAAGGTAGCTACAACCCCAAGTATTTACTAGCACCCATTGGAAGAAGCACGAACCCCTCATTTCCAATATAAAGCTTATTTGTAACTCATTGGTTCATATTTCATCTATTTTCATACTATAACTATGAATGCAACTTCTACCTTTAAAATAAAATAACTTCCTCCTTAATCACCAATACCTTCAACAATCTCTAATTATTGAGAAGACTAGGAGGCTCACCTCACACATAATTCTGAACAAAAAATCTAGTCTTCAACCTACTTGTGGAAGCCTACTTATAAAGAATTTTGGCTTGACATTTTTGGCATCTTTTCTTTTCTTTGATTGTTGCATGAATCATTATTTTTTTCCCTTTTCCTATTTGTTTCTATAGTATGGACATGTCCACCAGGTTCTTAGACTTCAACCATTCTCTTCTACAAGTCAAAATAAACATTTTATTTTTCAAAATTCTAGCGTTTTAATAGGTTTTACCAGAGGTTTTCTATTTTTTATCTACTGTTAAATTTGGTTAAACTGCTAAATGTGCTGCCAAAACTAACATTTATGCCAATTTTCATTGAGGCTCCCTTTTCTTGGCACCTTTACCTATTTTTGCCCATCTAATTGCTACCTATGCTTGTCGACTAAGCTCTGAGGCACTTAATTGCTTCTAAAGTCTTTATGGACTTATTTATCCTTATAAACCTATCACCTTTATATTCCTTTGCAACATATAACCTCTACATGTTTCTTAGCCCATAACCCTCCTATCCCAACAATTTTAAACTTGTGCCCCTTTATAAATTTCCAGGTTGGCCCTTGCGAGCTTAGTTGTTTTACTGGGTCCTCTCAGCACCTCAAGATCCAATAGAAATTTCTTCCAAGCTGAGTTAGTTCTGACACCACCTCTTCAGCCCGATGCCTCTTGCCTAATGCTTCCCTTGCCTACTGCTCTTTTAATCTTCCAATATTTTACCACCGGATGATGTCACACTGATGTCACATGCACCACATGTCAACCAATGATTGGTCCATGTGCCACTCAAAAATGGGCCCTTCAAGTGCCCAAAAGCACCAAATATCTTAGCCTCATGTCCACCTCCAATTTTGTTGGTTCTGAAATCACCTCTAATGAATAATATGTTGCCATATATCATTCTGTCAAAGAGGAGAGAGGTGTCCTGACCTTTAGCTATGTGCCATTTTTTTGTAAAATTTCCAAGGGCCCTAACAATTTTGTACGTTGTGTTATTGATGCCATGTTTCCCAACATCTCTCCATGGTCATAATAGAATTCTTTGTTTGTTCACCACCCTCAATATGGCTTTCGGGTTTACGACCCCCCTTACTTGTTAGCACCAGAAACGTTCAACCTCAAAAATTCCTTTCAATATATTGATGGTGGCACATGTCACATCAATCATTGTTGGACTTGCTTTCAATTTAACTGAATCTTTCATTGTTGCCCTCAATTACATCCTGACACTTAACTTTTTTCACAGTTTGCAAACCGCTCGGGTGCACCCACTAGGTTTCCTATATCAAGATGGTGTCTTTTTCCAGTCTCATTCCTCTCTAACAATTTAAGAAATCCTTATAACTTTTTCAAGTTACACCCACTGGGGAAACTCTATCGGGATGCATTGTAATCAAGGTCTCCACCTATTTACAATCACATTGCTTCCCTCTTCTTTTATATTCACGCCATGTATGCCTGATGCTCTTAATGTTGGCTTCTCCATTTATGTCATTGGGTTTGGCTTCTATGAAAAACCTGGATTCACTCCAAAAGGGTCTCTAAACCTTTTATTTATGCTAAACAATGACTTGGGGTCAGAGAAATTTGACTAGCTCTATCTCTCAAATGAGGAGGCCATTTTTAAACTTGTGCATGTCAATGGAAATTGTTTTCTAAGATATTTCCATTTCGGTGGTCACGTCTGTATTTGAGATGACTTGTTACTCTAGGACATGCTCTAAAGTCTCTACACAATTATCAACAATGTCGCTCCTTGATTCTTCTTCTTCTGTTTGGAACTCGATCTCCTTAGGCCTTCTTTCACACTTGTGACACTTGTTTGCATCTATTAATACCATGTTTCCATCAATTTCAACATATTCCCAACACCATTCTTTATCCTCCTTCTCCCCTTTCATTCCCTAAAATGGTTTTTTTCATCACATCCTATTCGTTTCCTTAATATGTTTATTTATCACTACTTTCTTTCTTCTCTTAATCTCTATTTATTAAATTTCTTCTTTAGTTTCATCTGAGCCTTCATTATCTTTAGCTCCTTCTTTAGTTATCTATTCAAAATTATTCTCTTCGTTCCTACCATTTTATTTAAAATTTAAAGACTTCATGATATAATTTTTCAAATTTAATCCATAATTTTAATTAATATTAATAGTCTAATCATTTCATAGATTACTCCAATTTTCAATCATCCCTTATTGGAATGTGTATCAAATTTCTTTAATTTTACCTTACAAATTTTAATCCTTAGCTATATTGTGTGAAATCATATATTACTAATTTCTATTGTTTAATCTAGTCTTAATTTAATATGTATTCCCATTTAGGAATTTAATCAATTTGATTTGTTCTTATTTTACTGTTTCATTATTAAAATTTTAATTTTAACTTAATTTCGCAATTATTTTTATATTATTTTAGTACGAATCATTTTCAATTATTATTTAATATTATTATTATATTATTTACCCTCAATTATCCATAAAGTGTCATGGATATTCCACTGGATAGTGCATCACAACGGATCTGATAATATTATATTAGAAATCTGAAAATTCTACACTATTATAGTTTATTTAAACTTCAAAATCTGTAGATTTAAATATGATTATTGCATGCATGCAAATGGAAATTATGTATAAGAATAGAGAATTACAAAATAATGTCATATGCGCACATAAGTCAAAAAATATGTTCTAGGAAACTCTCTCATGAGAAAACTGAGCTAGAAGGTGAGGTCCCTTCACTCTATTTCTGTAACAACCCCTCCCAAGTCTACCCAAAGTAACCATGAAAACTTACGTAAACATAATAAGAGAGGCTCCTACAATCCAATTCGACCTCCTATGTCACCTTAAGGAAGTGGAATGGACAGAACATCACATAAAGTCATCCAACATCATAAACATACCCCTAAGGAGACAAGTCAGCCACTTAGACAACATGTCGTTGGGTCCCACTAATATTATTTAGCTCTTAGGCCTCAATCCCACTCATGTTATGTTCAAGGGAGCGACCAAAAACCTAAATTCCCTCTCATAGGATTGCCTGCCAGCAACCGTGGTCCAAAATTGCCAGTTTTGTGTCATCAACCCTGGGATTTGAGGCACTTTTCTAGCCCAAAATCCTTCCCTCTATCGAGGACATTTGTAACTTTTAGAAACCATGAAAAACATGATAACCATGCTGATTAATAAAAAATAACCCTGAGGACTATGCTTGAGCATCCCCAACCGAGACTAACATTTTGTCAAACACTTGGCATCAGTGCAACCTACAGGTCTAGGATAGAAGACATAGCATAAATGGTTGAAACAACTTATGAAACATAACTAGAAGGATCACCTCCTCCTCCATTGAACTACTACATCATCAATTAAGTCTTGCATCCATCCATTTAATAGTTACAAGAAACTATTTGAAATAACCATGATCTAAACAAGTAATTCAACCATGCTTATAACTAACATAAAACCATATCAGTATCAGAGATATCATAGCCTTTAAATTGACATATAAATCAATGCAAAAGTAAGAGAACTTAAATTCTATTAATCATAGGCAAATCCAACCAGGTTCGGGACTTCCATGTACCACCCAACCATAGACATGGATGAACTAAATCTCTCTTTCAACTAGTGACCCCCATGCCATATTACAAGCATGACTGCAGGATCTCATAGAACAGCCAATCCAAGAACAACTAAGAAAATATAAAGTTTAAACCACCTCCACCCTCACCAAACTATGATCACACCAAAACTAGTGTTTCGATCACAATTGAATAGAACTTGGAATGTCATCCGATATACATCACTATCCTTGAGGATTTCTTCATATCCTCATATCCTAGGCTTTACCATAATCCAAAACCAGATCCCTAAGCCCTAAATTGAGACTGATCCCTTAGGCTTTACCATGTATCCCACTAAAACTGGTAAAGCGATTGCTAGGCTTTTGTGAATGAACTTTGAGACCACCTTTGCCCCTGATTTTGAAATCCATCTGTCATTTCCAAAGTTCCAAAACCAAAATAAACATCCCAAGATACCATGGCATCCCAAAGAAGGCAAGTCTAAGTTAAAAACCATTGTCATAACTTGACAAAACCATGCCACTGATAGCAAGAGAACCATACACTAACATGTAAAGCCGTGCATGTCCAAACTAGCAAGGAAATCACACATGCAAAAGGTTACCTGCAAGTATTCTTGTTGAAGCTACTTGATCCTGCTTTCCTTCCTTAATCCTTTCTTTCTTTCCTTTCCTTGCTTGATTTTCCTTCCTCTTCTCCAAAGCTAGAGTTCTACCAGAAAACTCGAAGTAAACAAGAGAGTGAGAGAGAGAGAGAGAGAATAATGAGAGAGATCCAAACTTGAACTTTACCAAGAGCTTAACACTGAGCCAAGAGCCTTCCAACTGATTCTCAGAAGCCTTTTTATGAATGAGACCTCTAGTTTCTTCATTTTCCAATATTATGCTTCATTTTACTCCTCATGTGCAACATGTCCCATTTCACTTTAATTTTCTCCTAATTTCCTTTATTTTCATAAATAAATGTGCTAAAAATGTCCTTTTTCATTTTAATGCCCTTTCCTTACCCTTTGGCAATTTTGCTTTGCCAAAACATGCATCTAGTGATGCCCACAAGGATATATTTGCCTAACATTCAATTTGGAATACATGTCCCTTACTCATGGTCTTATTTTTTCCTTTATTTACATTATTACATAGAATTTTCACCAAGGATATTACAAAACCCTCCCCCTTGGGGAACACCATCCTCAATGTTAAACCACACCAAGACCTCAGCAAGACCATTGAAAATAAAATATACTGCCCATGGAGATTTATAACTTATATCATTGTAGTATTTACAATGAAAGACTTGCTCAAAAGAAAAACATCATGACAACATGACAACATACAACATACTAGAGCATTATAACACAACTCATTACGGTATTTGCAATAGCCACATATATACATATGCAGATTTGTTATACCAGCAAATAAAAGGATATGATTCCTATATCAATCAACAAGGGAGTCTAGAGGATCACACCTCTACCCTCAAAGTAGTACCATGATTCACCCCCTTCTCAGGAAGTTTAGGATCCATTGCCACTGTCAAAGTTGCATCTAATGTCCAACGCTACAATCCTGCACCACTTATCCCCTCAGTGAATAGTTACCAACTTATTTTTCCACATTTCAATCCCAATGTGCATCTTATTCCATTTGGAAATGCTCATGACCAAACCCAATATGTCTGTGACCTTCCCTTCTCTCCTACACAGTCCCTTAGGAAATCCGGTCACCCCCTTCCGTGCAGTCACTCACCTTCCAAGTTCCCAAGAATCCCTTATCCCAAGAAATCCATCCCTTGTGAAGGCTTCCTCTCATTGGAAGATACAAAACCAAGGCATATACCTACCTCAAAACCATCATGTTTTCAGGCCATCATATGGAAATGAATGGACATTATGGGGTACCAGGCCATTGTGGAATTTTCTTTATATGTCTTTCTATCTTAAGAGTTTGAAGATTGGTAATTCCTTCCAATGTAGTACAAGATATGGTTGGATTCATTTAATCTTTCTCTAGGGTTGGTTACTGGTGTATATCCTCTTCTTTTGATGTTTCTTGATCCTTTTCTTCCTCATCTTCACAATCTATGTAAAATAATTTCTTCTCAGCACACTTATGACCTTTAATGTATTTTCTGTCATAATTTGAACAAAACCCTTTTGTTCTTTTTTCTTCCAATTGTTGTGGTATCAACCTTGTAGGTTGTGGAAGGCTAGGAGAAACAACACTTCCATCTTTATAGTTGTGAGTGGTATACTTCCTTGTTGCCATAATTTTTCTTTCCACTTTTCTTGCCAACTTGTATGCCTTCTCCAATAAATCAAGTTCCCAAAGGCAAACCTCATGTTGGATGTTATCTTTTAAAGTACCAGTGAAGACATCAGTCCTATGCTTCTCTGGAATATCATATACCCTTATATTTAATTTTTTGAATTCCTCAATGTCCTCTACCATTGAACCCTTTTATTTGAGACTTATCAATTGGCTCAAGAAGGTGTTGTTGTTTGTCTTGTCATAATGTGCTATAATTTCCTTTGTGAAAATTGACCAGGTCACAAGTGCTTAGGAGAACAAAGCCCTCTATACCATACAAACTGATTCGGTTCTAAATATAAAGATGAAATGCGTACCTTTTGTAATAGTTGCACATCATGCAGATCAAAATATTTCTCCATCTATAGTATCCATGCTACCAGCTCCTTACCATCAAACTTCGTCATATCTCTTTTCCTTTCTTTTAGGAGCTTAATCTTGAAATGAATGTAACTTTGTACTTTCAAATCTCCCAATTATAAAATTACGACTTGCAGTCTCCCTCTGCGTCCTCTTTCCAATGCCACCAGCCTTATCGAAATTGGATTCGTGAAGATGGAGTTATGCATAAGTTCCCAAGATTACATACTTATATACTTTTTCAGTACAGATAAATTGTATGAAGGTCCACGTGTTACTATATCTACCTTTAGACCTAAAAACAACACAAATAAAGGTACATTATATCCTATTCATATAGCTTCTTACGAAAATTCAACCTAATTCCTAGAGAGAATGTCAAGATGATTTCCCCCAGGTCACCTATTTTGGATGTAATTTGGCAGCCTACATAAACCCTAAATTTCTTGGACTGTATATTTGCAAATATAGAGAAACAAGATCTAAAATTCACGCCCAAGCTTCACCACGATTTAGGCTCAAATGGGTTTTAATTTTAGAGTCCGAACCTTCGTATAGAAAATCTTATAGCGAAAATTCCATGATTCCCTCTTTGAGATGAAATTTTGGAGCTTGTCAAAACCCTAACCTCCTTAGATCATATCTCCAAAAATATAGCGATACAAGATCTGAAATTTGGACCCAAGGTTCATAATGATCTCAGCTCAAATTAGTTTGTCTTTTAGCTTTTGAAATTTTGTAGAAAAAATGTATATCGAAAATGCCACAATGGCCTGTTTGGAGCAGCGAAATGCTAGAATCCAAAGCTCTAGTACCATGTGTTATTATGAAGCAATCTCACAAAAAGATAGAAAAGATATATCAACAGCTTATAAATTAGCCTCTTCGAGGGGGAAACCTCCTTTACATTACACAAATTAACAATTCTTGGATGATCCAAACGATAAGACCTCCTTCTTATATATAGGAGTCTAAGGGGTCCCAATAGAATTAGAGCCTACATAACAATAATATATTAGGGGCACAACAATAAAAATAGCGGGCTTCTATGGGGCATAATAATAATAACATGGGGACTATATGGGCACAATAATACAATAAGGGAGTTGCTCTGATAACAATAAGGTGTTACACTAGTAGTATAGGGACGTAAGAGTCCCACAATCACCCTCTTCCTGAAGTGCTTTACTAACATATTGTTGTATGTTCCAATTTCTATCACTGTTGTTGATGATTCTTGTATACAATTTCAATCACTCAACCGGGCATGTCTATGCATTCCTATTCCAAGCACATAATTTCCATTAGATTAAAATAAATCAAAATAACCTCGAATAATGCCTCATTGGTAGTTTGTCAATAACGTACTCTTGTGATCTTATTCTCTTCCTGTCATAATAAGTCAAAATAATTGTTTGATCAAAACATCATGTATAAAAATATCACATCTGGTTAGCTCAAAACACAACCATCACATATCAAAATCATAAATCACCTATAACCATCATAAACTAGAATCATAGATAACATGTAATCATCATAGACCATAATCATAAATCACATGCATATTAAAACTAAAAATAAAATACTGATACTTATCCTCTAATCAACCCTTAGCTTCGACCTTTGTCTTTATTCTCTATGCACTTTAGATTAGCTACCACATCAGACAAACACCCATTGTGTTCTCCTCAACCATGTGCACATACACGTAGTGTGCATCACAAACATAGAGCTACACACGTAATACAACACCATCCAATTCATTCATCTACACTAGTGCCATATGTACCACATGTACATAGTACCACTTGTACACTGCAACCACCTACACAATGTGTGCACATCATCACATGTAGATGGCACCACATGCACAACGTGTACATAACGCCACATGTACAATTCACCATTGTACAACGTGTACGCAATACTACATGTACACAGCATCACATGCATGACACGTACACACCACCACATGTACATAGAATCACATGCATGATGTGTACACATCACCACATGTAGACAACACCATATGTACATAGCACCATATGTACAACATGCATAGAACACCATATGTACATAGCACTACATATCCAACATGTACATAGCATCATCTGTGCACATCACTACATATCCAACATGCACACTACACCATATGCACACAACACCACATATCCATCATGTACATAGCACCATCTATACCTTGCACTACATATGCGATATTCACACAAAACTATATGTACCATCACCGCATGTGCACAATATGACATATGCAACATGTACAACATATACAACATAGGCACAACAATAGTACCTCACATTCAAAGGCACATTGTCCCTACCAAGAAGCCTTGCTTCCAGCGTCTTATCCATACTTGTCCCAACATGCCACGAACCAAACTACTTCATTTTGCTGGTGCATCTCTATATGTTACTTGTCATAACAGAACATAGGCATAATAAAAGCATATAACATCAATTCATAACCACATGATATTGACCTCGTATATTTGTCGTGACTACTTTTCCAACTTGATTCCTCATAAGACCAAGAACCCCATCATCCCATTCACCTACATAAGAAATCATTCTTCCACAAGAATGATCCATGTAACACTTTCAGATAGTAAAATAGATACATATATACATGCACATATAATAATTAGCATAAAACAATCAACATCCTCTCAGACAATGACATACACACATACATGCATACATATATAAACATCAACATAATCATGATCATGACATAATTACGAGATAACTTAAGTTCTAGGTTAAGAGAACTTTCTTATCTGTGCGTAGCATGCAAAACATTGAGAACAGATATTTCCCAATTATTGAGGGCATTTGAAACCTCAGATCCCTTTACTTTACCTTCTCTTATTACCTTTCTCATGTCTATACTACCATCACCCATTTACCATAATTGACCAACCAATCCAACTGACTGTCATAGTCTCATATTCTACTACGCATGCACAGAGCTACATCTGAATATTACCTTACATGTTGGGTACCATATGACTCTCCTCGTGCTCCACTAACTTTCCTCTTTCCCAACCAAGTCCCAAGACTCAACACATAAAAGGCAACCCAAGAAACAAACAAGAAGAAGATCATGGAAACCTATAACACCAATATGACATTGTAGAAAAGTGGCATAGTTATGCACCAGACACACGAAAAATCACAAATCAAGTGCAAAAATCACAAAAGAGAAAAAGAAAAATAGTAACAACAAACACCATTAGTCAATCCCCATGGTTCCTAGTGCTTCCAAAGGAAAGCTCAACCTGAGCCTTCTTTAAGATTCATAGAAATATCTCTTGCCATGCAACTCCTTGCATTATACTGCCATAAAGGCATAATGTTAGTGTGTGAATGAACATAAAAATACATTAGTTACCTTATCTTGTCATGCCAAGCTTGCTTCCTTGCAACTGAGCACATGCACGCCATCTCTAAAGGGACTCCAATTATCTTGACAGATCCATCTGTAACTAGAGACTAGCTAATATACCTGTCAAGTACATGTTCATGAATCTAGTAGATATCCACATAATGTCAACAAATTCAAGGTTAATAAGACTCCCAATATGTAAAGAACTCATTTTTTTGGAATTAGGGTTTCTAAACCTAGCCCAAGAAATTCTTGCCCAATTCCTTTGTTTTACCTTTTTCCTTGCTACAATCAAGTCTTACTATGCACTCTTGCATCACCCAACTTAGTCATATAAACACATCAACTATTACCTTGTTAGGCTAATACCAAGCATGTTTCCTGCAACTTCTCACACCCGTCAACCACATGTTCCACATATCAAGACAATCACATCTATCAATTCAAAATAAAGCTTTACAAGGACTAACAATCATGTCATAATCCATAGTCAGCTCATAGTCATCAGTCATAATACAGAATGCTACAACTATCACCTATCATACTCAAGCACATGTCAACTCTCTCAACTCATATGTATTATGACAATCATCTTAAAAGAAGATCATTTCAAAATATAACCGTATTATACAATTCATCAAACATTCAACCAACTTGCAACATACCATGTTAAATAAATCAACTAGACAATGTGATCAAACAATCAAGCATCAAATATATAGCATAATCAAACTTGTACCTTGTTGTGTCTAAGGGGACACTATCTTGTCTACACAATCAATCTAGTTAACACGACATAACTTGACAACATATCAAATCAAACATAAATAAGGTCATGATATCCATAATAGTCACTAGCTAGCATGCTTACATCGTAACTCATACAGAATTATCATTCACACATATGAAAAGTCAATCCAAATTAGACAACACCATATCACAAATATGTCAGCTCATACATGATTGTCGTAACCATAACCATCTGCATAGGCCAATCCAATTTAGCATGATACATATAACATCAAGGTATAAATACCATAACTCTAATCATCAAGCTAACTATCTTTGTCATCAACAACATATAACATAATCATTGGGTTATATAATATAAAACAACAATAACAATGCATATAACTACACTAATCAATTAACACCTATCATGAATGTAACCATAACATCAAAAGACATGTACATAACCCTAATATATATAAACCTAATTTATATAAAAATCATTAAATTACATACATGCATGCCAAACATACAATACATGTATGCTGATTTGTTCTTACCCCAAAGTCCAAGGTTGCAACCTCATTGTGATGCTCTACATCTCCTACTCTATTCCAGCCAACACATTCGCATCATAACCAATAGCACCATGACGAACTAAATTGCATACCATGACTTCAAAAGACATGTTTGAATTACTATTCATGCATAACTATAACCAATACCATACATTCATGACTACAACCATTACTCCATTGTACACATTTCCCCATGCAACTATTAACCTGCATAAGCAATGCTTAATCAACTACACATATGCATAACCGCATGTAGTAGAGCATATGTGATCAATTCTTATAATCATCCTACAAGACTGATAACTGTAATCAAATAATCAAGAATTAAACCTAATACACAAGGATGTAATCAAGTTGCATATAATCAAATATACAATAATATACTCCTAACGATGCATTGCATAAAATCAACATCAAGTTCCTCATGAAAACCTTACCACAACCATGATCAATCATTATGCAATGCAACAAGCCCATGGAATTCAACTGTAAGAGACACATATGCAACTGACATGCATGCATGACAAACACATTCACCCAAGGAGAGCGCAACCATGCTCTTATACCAATCTGTAACACCCCCTCCCAGGTCTACCCAAAGTAACCATGCCAACTGGGATGAACATGAGAAGAGAGGCTACTATGATCCAATTTGACCTCCTATGTCACCTTAAGGAAGTGGAATTAACAGAACATCACATACAATCATCCAACCTCATCAACAAACCCCTCAAGCGACAAGTCAGCCACTCAGACAACCTGTCCCTGGGTCCCACTAATATTATGCATCTCTTAGGCCTCAGTTGCTCTCATTCTATGGGCAAGGGAGTGACCAACAACCTAAAGTTTCTCTCACAAACCTACCTGCTAGTGATTGTGGTCCAAAATTTCCAGTTCTTTGCCAATGAGCTGGAGATTTGAGCCACTTTTCTAGCCTAGAATCCTGGCCTCTGCCCAAAAGTTGTTGTAACTTTCAGAAATCATTAAAAACATGATAACCATCCTGATAAATCAAAAATCACCCTTAAGACTAGGCCTAAGCATCCCCAATCAGGACTGACATTCTATCAATTACTTGGCATCAATGCAACCTACAGGTCTAAGATACAAGACAAAGCATAAATTATTGAAACAACTTACGAAGCATAACCAAAAGGATCACATCCTTCTTCGTTAAACTACTACATCATCAACTGTGTATTGCACCCATTCCTTTAATAGTTACGATTAAGTATATGAAATAACCATGGCATAAAATAGTCATTCAACCATGCTTATAGCCCACATAAAACCATATAAATATCAGATATATAACAACAATTAAATCCACATATAAAACAACACAAAAGTAGGAGAACTTATCTTTTATTAATCATAGGCAACTTTCACCACATTCGAAACTTCCACGTACCACCCGACCATAGACATGGTTGAACCAAATCACTCTTTTATCAAATCATCCCCATGCCATATTCCAACCATGAATGTGGGATCTCATAGAACAACCAAGGGAATCCAGAGGTTAAACCACCTCCACCCTCACTAAACTATGATCACACCAAAACTGGTACTCTGATCACAACCAAACAGAACTTGGAATGCCATCCTGAATCCATCATTATCCTTGAGGAATTTTCCATCTCCTTGTCTCTCAAGCTTTGCCACAATCCAAACCCACATCACTAGGCCCTAAACTGAGACTTCTCCCTTAGGCTTTACCGTGTATCCTGCAAAAATCAATCAATTGATTCTTAGGCCTTTGGAAATGAACCTGGGGACCACCTCCACCCTAGATTCCAAAATCCATCTGCAATTCGAAAGTTCCAAAACCAAAATAAACATCCCAACATAGCATGACATTCGAAAAAAGGAAAGGCTAAGCTGAAAAGCATTGTCATAACCCGTCAAGGCCATGCCACTAACAAGAAGATAACCATACACCAACATCAAAAGCTATGCATGTCCAAACCAACTAGGAAATCACACATGCAAAAGCTTACCTACAAGTATTCTTGATGAAGCTGCTTGATCCTTCTTTCCTTCCATGATCGATTCTTCTTTTCCTTTCCCTTGCTTTATTTCCTTCCTTTCCTCCAAAAGTAGATTTCTCTAAGAAAAATCTAAGTGACCAAGAAAGTGAAAGACATAGAGAATAATGAGAGAGCTCCAAACTTGAACTTAATCATGAGCTTAACACTGAGAAAGCCTAACGCTAAGCGAAGAGCCTCCCAATTGACCTTCAAAAGCAGTTTTTTGAATGAGGCCTCTAATTTCTTCATTTTCCATTATTTACGTCCTCACATGCAACCTATGATATTTCACCTTACTTTTCTCCTAATTTCTTTTATATTCATAAATAAATGTGCCAAAAATATCAGTTTTCCTTTTAATGCCTTTGCCTTGGCCTTTGCTAATTTTCCTTATTCAAAACACACATCCAATGATGCCCACTAGGATATATTTTCCCAACATTCAACTTGGAATACGTGTCTCTTACATGTGGTCTTATTTTTTCCTTTATTTACATTATTACATAGAATTTTCACGAGGGTTGTTACACTTTTCTGTCTAGAAGAATAAGCCTGCAGGTACAACAAAGTATTATTTGTGTCTTGTGGGCTACTATAATGCATATATCATCTTTATGTGATCTACCTCCTATCTCTCTTGGCTATCTTTTCTCAGCTATAGAACCAAATGTTGTTAAAAGAATGAAATTCCTCTTCATCCTAGTGGCCTAGTTATAACACAACTTGATAGACTACACCAACTCTTAACTAGAATTAGAATATAGAATCCTCTAGAGTCGTTTACATCATAAACATGTGGTTAGTCCCTTTTCGATGAATACTGAAGGTTTACTTGACATCCTCCCGAATTATAGGTGTGAACATAGGAAGGTCAACTTCTAAATGGAATAACTTTTGCATACGGACTCCGATTAAAAAACTTCTTACTTCATTGTCAATATCTGTGTATATAACAAAATGAAATTGTGAGAAGAAATAGTGACAAATTTTTTATCTTCCAAAAAACATTGTTTGATGCGTCAAAAAGATTCTAGAAAGTTTCGGACCCCATTTTGCCAAACTGGGTCCTGCTGGTAAAGATGATCTCATGAGCTAAGTCCACCACTTTTTCTATTCTGAATGCATTGATATAGATGACAAACAATATAATGATCCTATATGGATCACTTAATTCAATGTGAAATTATTTGATTAATAAAAAAATATATTCCTTAATTATTATTAATCAATATTTTTAATTAATTCTGTTTTATAATTTTAAATTTATTTAATTCTCATTTGGAAATTTCATCAAATTCAAACTTAAGCTATCAATTTTTATTTATTTTCTGTAATAACTTATATATCTGTTAAGTCAAAAATCAGTTTTCTTATCAATTATTTTTAATAATTTGTTACCATTTTGGCCCTGGCTATGTTTATTTTCTAACATATACTTCATCTCTATCACCTATAAAAAACTTCTTTAACACTATTCACAAAATATTTTGTCCATGATGATGGATGGAGTAACCATATGAAACATTGGATGGACTAAACCAAATACATAGTTTTCTTTTGAAAATCTCCAATAACAATATGAATAATTATGGAAGCCCTCGATCACTTATAACTAATAGTTAATTTTGGGTTGTTTTTAGAGGGATGTTACAACATATCTATAAGGAGGCTTCACTTCTAAGGGATATTTATTCTTTTAACTTTATCACAATAACCAAAGCATCTCTTAAACAATTTGAATTCAAAAAAATGAGAATGAAAATATTACTTCTTAATTTTTAAAACTAATTCACTAGAATTCTAAGTTTCAAAACAAATACCATACTCACAAAAACCTTTTAAACTTCATGAGAGACACTTGTTTAATCGAGGGTTTTCCATGATAATGATGCCCCCAAATAGCAATGTGGCTCTCAGTAACATATTCAAGTTCCTTAGAACATGCATGTGTTCTTGGGCATTAATACTAGGTAAGCCCCAAACCACCAATTAAAATTCTAGGTATGACGCTAGGTAGACTTGGCTTAATACAACTCATATGTTCTTAGGAATGTGTATGCATTCTTGGTGCATCATATTTTTCACATGCTTGCAACTCTTTTTCTCCACATTTTTTACTGTGTCACACATTTTTAGAATTCCATAGATTTGATAGATCACCTCCACGGTTTAGTTGCAGTGTAAAGTTAACAAATTTGATCTTATTTGGACTCCAGATAATAACTTTCGTCAAACTTTACTACTTTTTGTTTTTCTTTTCTATTATGAAAATTTAGATTAAAATTAGAAAAAATCCTCAATGATATAATAAACAAAAACATCTTATTAAATAGTAGGAGACTTGATTAATAGGAGCATAACAAGAACCTAGACCCACTATTTCCAAACCCAACATAGAGCAAATAAATCCAAATTCCAAAATTGATGCATTCTCAACTACTTTCAGGGCACTATACATGATCTCCAAAACACCAAAAAATCCTCAAAATAATCTCTAGAAAGTTTACAAAATCTAGTTATATCAACCATCTCTAATAACTAAGGCCTATTAATTAATATTTTTTATTACCTCACTAGGATATATGAATATTATAAAAATGTTCTAAATAAACACCACATTAAAGACCTTAACACTACCCAAAAAAAAATCTATGTTTTTTGTTATCCTAAAAAAGAACTAATAGATTCTAGTAAAAATGCATTCTATGTTATAATGCACCTACCAATTATCAAGGGACCATTACATGAAATTAAAATTAACATGCATAACAAAACATATTTTGTTTAACACAAATAGTTTATTCTTAATGGAATATGAACTAAATTTTAGTAACATGATCCAATATTCTATTATTATTAGAATATTTCTTGTACACCATTAAGTCTTGTTTTTAGTTATTTATATCATTATTAGAATATTTCTTATTAACCATTAATTCTTATTTTAATAATTAAATTATAAGCTCATTTAAAATCAATGGGGTAAAAATAAAATTTATATAAAAAAATAATTGTAATATGCAGCTATTGTTAGATAGTGAAATATATGTTTTTTTTTATGGAACGCTTAAACAATATATTAACCTAACACGTTGCTAATAAAGTAACAATATTTTGAGAAAATTCTTGGGGTGTATAATTATTTTTCCACGATTAAAATTAAGTTTCTAGATTTATATTTAATCATCTAAAAATAAATCTACAATGAATGAAAACTATTTACTAATTAGTGATAAAATTTCAAATTGTAAACCTTTGAATCCTTTGTTCTATAAAGGCATTTACTTTCTAATGAAAAATAAAGTTCAAATATTATAAGGTAGTAGATTGACATTTAGTCATTCCATTTCTATGAATTGTAGTAGCATCAACCCCTTTCAATGAAATTCTTCCATACTTTATAATACAACTAAATAATTTCTACAAAAGTTAATAATGGTCTATTGCGTTACATTTTTATCACAATTTGATAATATTTATTTAAACATATTTTCTATATACATATTAACTAAGAAACTGAAAATATATTATTTTACATTTTTATCACAATTTGATAATATTTATTTAAACATATTTTCTATATAAATGTTAACTAAGAAATTGAAAATATATCATTTTACTTTAAACTAAAAAAATATACCATCAACATCAATGTATATTGATTTATCGACATAGTTGATCATACTAATAAGAATCATCACCACAAAAAAACTTAAAGAAGGTTAGTTATGTTAATAATAATGGTCACACAAAAAAACTTGAAGAAAGTTAGTTTTGTTTAATATGATTCTTTCCAGTTACACAGTTGATTAATGAGTTGATCACCTAAGCATCCACGTACTTCATATCTTCAATGAATAACAAAATCCCTCCCATGCAAAAAAAATCATATGAAACTTTTTCTCTTATTTGGCATCTGCTTTATTCTAATTTTTCATAGTTTTGATTAATGCATTTGTTATTAGCTTATTGGAGACTTTTTTTACATTTACAAACATATAAATGTGTTTACAAACATATAAATGTGTTGAATATGAGAGGACATATGGCACATTTACTTTCAACTAAAAAATAAAGTTCAAATATTATAAAGTAGTAGATTGACATTTAATCATTCTATTTCCATGAATTGCAGTGGCATCAACTTTTCTCAATAAAAGTTACCTTATTTTATTTTATAATAAAACTAAATAATTTCAAGTTATTAATTGTTAATTGTATTACATTTTTATCCTAATTTGATAATACTAAATTGAAAATATATTACTTTGCTTTAAACTAAGAAAAAATGTAGCATAAACATCAATGTATATTGATTTCGTAACATTGTTGATCATGTTAATAATAATGGTCACACAAAGAAAAAACCTTAAAGAAGGTTAATTTTGTTTAATATGATTCTTTCCAGTTACTTAGTTGATCACCTAAGCATCCACGTGCTTCATATTTTCAATGATTAACAAAATCTCCTCCTACAAAAAATTCATATGAAACTTTTCTCTGATTTGGCATTTGCCTTATTCTAATTTTTCATATTTCTGATCAATGCGATGAATGTTATTAGCTTATTTGAGACCTTTCATTCACATTTACAAACATGTAAATGTGCTCAATATGAGAGGACATCTGGCTTTCTAAGTCATTAATATATTTTTTCTTTACTTACAAGCTAGATTGAGATCTTATTTCTTAAAATAGGATGCTACTTTCTAAATTTATTTTCTTTAAGATTATTTTCTTATAATAATGATTAACATTTATATAATTAAAATAAAATGATAAATTAAAGATGGATTAATTAATAAGATTAAGTTTAAAGTTTAATGATGATGGTGGTGGTTAACGTCCAATGAGACCAAATTGGTCTATTAGACATATAATTTTCTTTCTTAGTTTCTAATTGTATGGCTCCTTGTCTTTCTTAGCGAGATTGTTGCTGTAGCTTTCTTCGTTTTCTCTACAGTCTTCCAACTTTCTTTATCTTGCATCTCCTTCATCTCTTCTAATTCTTGGGACATTGGTGTCTTAGCTTCGCGATCTATTGTGTTTGTCCTTTTAAAGATAGTCGAAGAAGAAGTTTGGTCTAGGAGATCTGCTTTGCTGTTAAATGAAGATTTATTTTGTGTGGTATTCGAGCCCTCATAGCTGTTGATGCTTGAGGGGTTGTCGAGTTTATTCTTTTGTTGTTGGGCAAGGCTTTCCTCTTGCTTGTCCTAAGAGTTTTGTCTTGAGAGTTACTTCTTTCTTGCTTGATTTCTTGTGATTCAGAGTCTCCTAGAGAGTATTTTTTTCGATGACAATGTAGTGTTCCTTTTGTGCTCCTTCCCACCCATGTAGATCTGTGGTGATTTTTTCTAGCAGAATTTTTCTGGGAGGTTTTTGGGCAATTTTTTGCTAGGTGGCCTATCTCAAAGCAGGGCCGACATCTGAAGAGGACACTTTCATAATCAAGTTTCTAGTTCCACACATAGTCTTTACTTGTTAGGTGTATTTCTACTGGGAATCTGGCACTGAAGTTCATTTCCACACAGATGCGTGCATAGGTGGTTCTGGCATATTCCTCTGTTTTTGGGCACCTGTAGTAAAATTTCCCAATTGTATTTCCAATGGCTTTTAGCAAAGAGAAATTCCAGAGATGCAAGCTTAGGTTTGGCAATCTCACCCAAACTGGTGCTGAGGTTATGAATGTTGTTGAGGGATCGAATGATGGGTTCCATGGCCTTATGAATAGACCTGATTTTTCCCAAAACTAAGGGCTAAAATCTAGAACACATTGTTTGCTTTCAGGGTTTTCAAAATCTGCTATAAAGAAACCCCTAGCATAGGAGTAGATATTAATTGCATCAGGAATTAGAGGCTTCCATACCTCCGAGATCTAACTATGGAGAGCTATGAGCCGTGGGCAAAAACTATTGAATCGACAGATTAGGGCACTCTCAAAGAACTTCAAAGCCTCATCAAGTGAGGCATGGACCACCGGGACAGTGGGAGCTAGGGCTTCACTGATGATATGGGCAAGAGCTTGCCCCTAAAGGCAGATGGAACTGAGCCAACAACTATTTTCGTGAATCTAGGAGCCATCTGGAGAATGCTCTCCTACTAAGTATAAAAGATAGAGTCGCAGAGGGATCAGTAGATCTAAAAGCCACAGAGGAATCAATAGATCTAATATGGTGTATTAATGAAGAGCTGCATATCTTCACAGATCTAATATGGTGTATTAATGAAGAGCTCCAGATCTCTGCAGTAAAAAGCCACAAATGAAGAGCCGTAGTAATATAATAGATCTCGGAGAGATTGAATGATGAAGAGCTGCAGAGGAATCAATAGATCTCTGCAATGGGATCGATAGATCTAAGAGCCATAGATGAAATCGATAGATCTCTGAGTTGTTTGAATCAATAGATCTCGGAGGGATCAAATGATGAAGAGCCGCGGATGGAATCAACAGGTCTATATATTATATAATTCATTCGTGTGACAATAAAAAGAATATATCATATTTATGAGCTCTTTTCATTCACATTGAGTTTTTATTTAAAAATAAAACTTATTTCAAAATAAACACATTTATCTATGTAAAATTTTACATAACTTAGTTTCTAATATTTAACATTTAACAAATATACTTTTAATTATATTTCCTTATAAATATATTTTTTTTAATTTTTAACATTAAATTTTAATCTTAAATCTATTAAATAATTTTTAAGCTATATAAAATAATTTAATAATTATGAATTAGAAAATGGTGATTAAAACGTCAAAATTAAACTCTGAAAAGCTTCCCAGCTTTAAATTTTAAGACATTTCAAAGTTAACTAACTAATTGATATTATCACTAAGTACTTTGGATTTGGGTATAGACTAGATGTAACACCCCTCCATTGTATGTAACACTTTGTTGTTATCATGTCAGACTTAAGCTAAGACTGAATTGTAACAAAAAAAGATTGGTCTGAGGCATAACAATGAAATTAACACTTTATTGTTAATTAAATAAAGATACTTTAATCACATTGAAAATAAGACACCAAGAGATGAGATTCTTACCAAATGAAGTCACATTCGTGAATGGGAATAGATAATTCCTTCATGATGAGAATTATAGATCAAATTATAAATAAGCGTAATGGAATGGGAGATAAATATCCATTAAGTTTCTTAGCTGGAGAAGGATGCTAAGTTTAAGAAAAACATAAAACCCTTGTAGGAGAGACAAGAAATTTTTTATGGGAAAGCCCTCATAGGAGAGAAAGGCAAGATTTTTTTAGAAAATCCTATGAAAGTGGATAAAATATCCGCCAAAAGTGCGGCTCTGCTAAAGGAAACCATATCATGAAAGAAGGAATTTAACACCCATTGAAGAGATCAACAAGAAGTAGTTGATCCATGGCAAGAAATCTCAGCTCAAGGTTGAACTATAGGAAGTCAATTCTAGGTTGGGTGGAGGTGCTTGATTTTTCAAGCGACATTCTTTTAGCTATTCTGGTTCGATTCAAATGCATGGGATGTTCTGTATGTTGGCTCCTTACACTTTATGTTGTCAAATCTCTAAGCATATGAGCATAATTTCATGTGTTATCCTTGTATATAAGATGATTGAATACTTATGCATGTGACAACTATTGAAGGTAAATTTAATCAAAGTAAAATGATAGTGATTGGAGCATAGAAGGTGGTTGTTAATATTAGGTCAAGCAGGTATGTGAAAGATTGTATTGAAGCTCTAAGTTCAAATATTGCATCATATGGGCTAACCCACATCTATAAAATATGAATGAGTTGTAAGTCTTGAACTCAGTCTTAAACAAATAAGAGGTTTCACTGAAGGGTTCGGTCATAAAATTGCTATAAGACAAATATTCTAATGAGTTATAGAGTAGTTCCTTAAGGCATTAGAATCCATAATGTTTGAAAGTAAATCTTAAAAAGATTTATTGGAGGAGGTATTTGAAACCGAAAGTAATTTTGAAGTGAGGTTGCTTAATTTATGGATTTTGAAATAGCTAAAGTTTGATTTCTTTAATAGGAAGAGTGAAATCCTCTATATGGCTTGACAATAATGTAACTATTTGTGTTTCCAATTGAACAAAGGGATCATTTAAAAACAAAAGTAGGTCGAAATCCTAATTCGAATCACTGAATATTGAAGAAAGAAAGGTAGAATTAGTTTCAGAAATTACATGCCTATACTAATTTTTTCAAGAAATATTTATATATTCCAATGAGAATTTTATTCTTGTAATTGATAATGATTATGTCAGTGATAAAATAGATTGTGGATTTATTTTTTACAGTTGTAAGTATTACAGCTCTGCTTGGACGATCCAACTATTTAATTAGATAATATCAGTAATGAAATATGTCAAAATTGTGAAATATGTATGAAGAAATCAACACTTAAGAACCTGACGTATGGGTCATCTATCAGTTATCTCAAATCATAATGGCCACATTTACATATAATCAGAAATTTGTTTGCACTCTAAGTTATAGTATTAGATGTTTTAGATATCTCTCCAAATTATTAGAAAATGTTAGCAACAAAGAGAGACTCAAAAACCATGGTTGACAAGGAAGTCATGGCTGACGAGGAAGTAGAACTGTGCATGCGAACGAAAAATTGTTGTCATAAATAAGATCCTTATGTGTTAGCTATGATATGGAATGGTTTACAAACTGTATTTTATAACAACGAATTAATTCTTGATTGTAGGTCAATGTAGTCTCTATTACATTAGACTTCACATGAATCTAATATTTTGAAATCCACGGCATAGGCGGTCAATGCATGCACCTTACTGTTTGCAAGGAAGAGCCAACATTTCTCACACATTTCCAACAAATTATTCCTTTAATTTCTTTTAAACCTTCTCATCTTATGGAAATGTCAGGGGATTAAACAAGAGAGTGAAATTTTCGATGTGCGTCCATTATTACAACAGATTCAATTTTTCCTGGAAAATTGCCAGAAGGCTTATGGCTGATTTGAATAATTAAGATAGTATGACTGACAATAATTCATTATTAACAAACCTAATAAACTAGGTATAAATCCAAGCTAGTGATAGAGAGACCATATGGTGTTTTTTCGATAGATATGCCTTATGAATAAAGCGATAACTAGCTATTTCCATGCTTCAATGTAATTAAGGGTTTAGTCATGATGTGTACATTGAGCATTCAAAATAATAATAATAAGATAAGAGCGGGGAGACATGGAGGACAAATTTTAGGCTCTTTTTCTTATATACGAAAAAAAATGATTTGAATTCATTCTATAACAGAGGGAGGAAATCCACTAAGCCTTTTTAGGGCAGAAACACAGGAATGTATACTATCATCAATATCTTTAAAGGTATTCAAATTAGGATGGGATTAATAAATTTGTTGTATGGAGAAACAAATATCATTTCGTTAGAATCATCTTTATCATACACTGGTGCTAAACTCTAGATCTTTACAAACCCAACACCATTGATCTTTGTGGCATGCTAGGTTATGGCATCTTTAGGAAGCGTGTATTATTGGTAGATGTAAAATAAAATAATACCTTCCCAATTGAATCGACAGAGAAAAGCATGTTGTTGTTTTCCTTTTCAATCTACAATATCACTTTTTCTGCTTACCTTATCTACTGATCTGGAGATGTTTGGAGTTGTGCACCTATACAAATAATGAGCATACCCTAAATTGTTCTGAAATAAGTATACCCCATAAAATCATTTAGTGGATAATGGTTATCCTTGTTGTCACACCATAAACTATTCATTGGATACTTGTTATCCTTGTTGTCCCTCCATAAACACAATCAGTTGGATAATGGTTGTCCTTATTAGCACACCCATAAAAGGAGTCAGTGCAGATAATGTTTATTCCAATATTCACATTGACAATGTAGGCTTAGCTATATCTTTCCTATGCGTTGTATATTTGGAATGTTGAGGCTACGCATAATTGGGATAGGCCATATCGTTTTAAAGACTTCCCATATTCATTCAATCTAAGTTATTGACGCTAAGTTTACCCTTTGTTGTGAGGAAACATGTGAAGTATTTTCCTCAAGAAGGTGAGGGCGCTTTATTGGGGAAAGAGATGGATCTGAGGGTTATTTCCCTCAACCTTTGTTCTCTTTGCCACTTCTTCTTGAAATTTTGGCCAATCTGGCGTGAATGTACCCTAGGCTCTGGGTAAAGATGAAATGTTTTTCTCTTGTTCCATTTCGATGAGGGTTATATTTTATTTATGATCAAAGAAAGAATGAAAATTGTGAACGCCTTCACTATAGTGAGAATTTGGGAGTTTTCAAATTCAAATGGGAGTTGTGACCCAATTGTTGATTCTGGTATATATTTTGGAAGTTATTAGATACCTTGAATCTCATTAAATTTTATTCTCGTTGGGAAAATAATTTGCACTTGCAGAGTTCATTGGATGATTAAAGGGAATATCAAGCATGTTTGGGTAGGAAAAAAATGTTTTGGAGATGCAGGGTAACCCTATGTTAGGACGCATGTTGAATCTGACAGCTGCACTCGCTAGAGTATAAAATCAAACCTGATTTGGTAGTGGCTTCTCAGAACCCTAAGTCGAGTTTCCACTCAAACACGAAGTAGCACATCCAATCAATGTAGACATATTTCCCCTCTAAAAATAAATAAATATAACGATATAATTAATGCATTTAAAGTACTCAGGACTAGAAGAGGTTTGGGTCACAATTATTAAAACACAACATTGATCGTGCATTCCATCCTTTGAGTTGATTTTGGGTGCTGCATTATAGGTTTTTAAATAGATGGCGATGACTTTTACATTAATGGCCAAGTCTTCCAAGTCCCTATTTCGAATCTCAATGCCTTGGTCGTAGGCTAAAAGAAGTGGTGCAGGTTCTCTTATTTCTATTCACCCACTCCAAAATGAGATTGGAAAATGGTCAAGGTCCATGGAAACCTTCAGTTGCACAAAATCGGTGAGGTTAAGGGTGCACTAATTAAATTATGATCTATTTGTTGTAATGCATAACACATCCCATAAGAATATGCATACCTTCTCTTATTTTTCCTCGGAGTTGCCTGATTACATTATGCTTTGAAGGTTATAATTTCATCCTCTCTCATTTTGCACATGATGAGTGTTGTGGATGAATGATGATAATGTTAAAACTCAATTGTGTGCTTGCATGCATTATTAATGTGCTTACATACATGAATGCCTCATTTGTGCACATACATGCATGAATGGCTTTTTATGTGCTTTCAATGAGCTACATTTGTGCGTTTACATGCATGGATAATTCAGGTTTTTACTATTTACCATGATTTAAAATTTGATTAATTTTACATGGTTATAGTCGAGCTTGATGAGTGAACAAAATATTAATATTTTAAAGTATGATTATTGTATTAGAAATTTCGATGATGTATTTTAGTCATATGGTCATGATGGCCCATAAAAATGAATGCAAGTGTTGGAAGGAGTAATGGTGGATAAGGAAAGTTTGAACCCTATGTTTAATTGTGTGCCAATTGGTCTCTTCTTCCATATTGTCATCATATTACTTTGCTCATATTGAAATTAAATTATGATTTGTATGATTGTTATGCATAGTCCATCCAAGGAAATAGCTTAATGGAATGAAATTTATAAACATATTAAGAAGGGATTACAAATGAAGGGAAGAAAGGTTGAACTCTTATGAGGTAGATGGCAAAAAAAAAAATGACAAGTAATACTTGCATAGATCATGGCCAATGCGAGGAAATATCAAAATAGAAGTATATATATGGAATATATATAAATCATAGGAAAGAAGTTTATGGCATTCTATCAACAGTAGCAGAAATTGATGGATAACTAATTTGTTTTGATCATAAAATAGATTCTGAATGTTTTTCCTTAATTGTATCTACTCATGGAGTTTTCGCATGAAAAACCATTAAGCTCATGAAAGACAATGTTCTGTATGTGATATTAGACTATGTATCTTGATTATTTATACTTTTCTTTCAATTTCATATTTTTGTGTTGATTAGTGCATCTACATGTAATGTTGAAATGCATTTTCAATGTGGTTTGGCCACTAGTTGAACCATTTAATTCACCCTTACTAGGAAATTTCTCCAAATATACACTATTGAAGGGAACTAAATCTTACCAGGTCATTATTCATATATTCAATAGAAACATGCATATTTAATCAGATATGCATATTCGGAACCTATAGGTTACGACATATCCCAATAAATGTAACTGAGATATGCAAGAGGCAGAAATTATATTTCCAATATAGACTGAATTGGGGTTAAAGTTGCGAAGTGTGTGCACATATGCAATACAACTCATTGTTGGAGAATACATCATAGATTAATAATTTTAGGACCTTCATAACCAGGTCAATGGGATTGGCTCCCAAAAGTACATCTAGAGTAAATACATGATGGTAGTGTAAAAATAACTCCTAGTTCTTCTCAATTAATAGAAGTAAGACAATATTCAATACAGGCTCAAGGGTACATTCTCAAGTTCACTCAAATTCTAATGTGTCAATTATTGCAACTCAAAGTATGCAACCTGAAACTCCACAACCTAGAGGTTCATATCAATCCAAATATAGATGGGTTTCCCACAAATAGGGGCCTTTCAAAATCTACATCAAGAAAAATATGCTTCCAGTAGAATGATTATAGATCTTACGAATGTACTTCTTGAGAAAATTGGTAAGATTAAAATTATGTAACACCCCTTCCTTGTGTGTTATTCTATTATAAAATAAGCTAGGAAAAGCTAGGTGTAATATGTAATATTGGAAAACAAATATGTTATTAAATAAACTAATAATTTAATCACTTGGAAAAGAAAGACACCAAGAGATGAGATTCCTACCAAATCCCATTGAGAAATGGGATAGGGATAAATCATGATAAGATTCTAGATGTGATTCTAGATAAGCTTAGATGGATTGGAGATAAATATCCATCATATGGATTGGAGATAAATATCTAACTAGGAAAAAAAAACATCAAAGCTTTGTGGGAGATAAAGGAAATCTTTTGTGAGGAAAAGGCTCACGGGAGATAAAGGCGAGCTTTCCCGAAAAAGACCTAGGCAAATGGAAAAATCCATAAAAGTGGGACGTCGCTAATGGAAACTATATGATGAAAGAGGGTATTAAATACTTGTTGCATAGATCAATTAGGGGCAGTTTGTCCATGGCAAGAACCTCAGCTTGGGGGGAATCAGAGGTACTTCATGGTTGTGTGGTGGTGCTCCGCTCTCCAAGTGATGTTTTAGTTGGTTGCATATGCATGGAATGTACTGTATGTTGGTTTCTTATCTCTATATTTATTTCCTACTGTTGAAATGGTTAAATCATTCACTTCAAAAGTATAGAAGTTGTGTTATCGATATCTATGAAAATGATTTTATTATTACGCATGTAAATTTTGTTGCACCTTAGTTAGTGGTGGAATCATAATAGGTAGTTAGCTTACTCCTGATCGACTTTTCTCATGATCATTGTGCAATAGTAGAATTGCTGGTATTAACTAAGTTTATGAATTAGTCATATTATGAAATGGTTGTTGAATATAAACTTGATCCTTATTATATGTGATGAAGGAAAATAGTAGGCCTCTAACTTATGTGATATTATTTATACATAAGACTTTGGTGCATGGGAACAATTATGGAGTAATGTTGTTATCTATGTAATGATGTAGTATTATCGATGTCATGGATGAGCTATATCATTAGCCTTTTATACCTTTAGAACTATCATCATGGTTCATATATATGTTAGATGCAATAGACTCAAAGAAATCCCCTATTAAGGGTGGTGAGGGAGTTGTCAAAGAGTGTAAAGTTTGTATGCTATGATTAGTCCTTTTCCTCCAAACTATAAATGGTTAATTCAAATTATAAAGTCTGACAACTGGATCTAAACACCAACATCCTAGTACTAGTTGGGGAATAGTGTACCTATTCTTGCCTATGCATAATAGTCAAGACAATAATAGCTTTGATTATGCCTGAAGTATGATTCATGCCCATGCTAGCAGAAATAACTGTAGGATATTTTTATTTTAACGTTGCATGGAGTGTTGCATGAAGACATTGAAGAAGTTCTAAGGGTTGCATGTGAAGAAAGTGTGTCATATTACGCCCAAGGTATATGATTCTCTACCTTGATATTTCACAGTCGTTTAGATCCTTAGCTTGTTGTACTCATGATGAATGTGAAATATCAAACTGTAACTAAGACAAAAATTTGTAAAATTTATGGGGCTTAGAGGCTAATTTCCTGGGTAGGCTTAGGAAGTATGTTAAAAATGGTATCAGAGCCCAAGTTCAAAACTTTTGGCCTATGGACTCATCCACCTCCGTAAAGTTTCGTTGACAAGTTTGATTATAAAATTCCTATAAGAAAAATAACCCCAAAATTTATCTGGGAAATTTAAGCATGTGAAATTCATAATGATTTTTCGCTACCAAGGGAAATTAAAATTCTTCGAAGAAGAATCCAAGCATAACCATGGTTATTGAAGGATCAATAACTTATATAACATGTTATATGTCTAATGGGGTTTTTGTTTATACTATCCTTATAAACAAGGATTTAAATTGATTAAATTATGGCATAGTTGTGCAAGATGAGAAATGAGGTTTGAGTTAAAATTAAGGAAATATAGAAACATTGAAATTCATATATGCTAAAACAACTTCATCTAAAATATGATGATGATATTAAATAACAAAAATATTAGTGAGTTCTATGAGTCAAGCATCCTTATCCAAGGATGGTTTTGAGACCTGGGGTAGTTACCATCAGTCAACCATAAAAGGATGAGCAAAACCCTAATCTGTTATGTTGAAACCTTTCCCATGCATGTAACATCTTAGTTGTTAGTAAGTCAATAATTAGCCAATTGTGAGCAATTCTCTCTAGCAAGTGATCAGTCTCTCCCTAGAATCATTTTAGGGCCATTGGAACAAAGAGAAATCTTTTCTTGCAGCTAAGATAATCTAAAGGGTGTCGGCTTGCTGGCTTAATCTGCCGTATTTCTTCTTTGAGAAAGGGTTCTAGTTTCTGGTGACTTGTCAAGCTACATTGGGATTATCAGTTGTATACCTTTGCAGAAAAATTATTGGGTCTACAAAACCCTCATTGCTCTCTCTTAAGCGTTAATCCTTTATTGAATTTTTCCATTTTTATATCATAAAAATATTCACCGAGCCCTCTGAATGTTAAGTCATGAGAAGAGATTTATCTACTAAGGTTATAGGTTTCGTGGCCTCTTGCTTTATTATACAAAGATACGTAACAAGTGGAACAATATTATCTATAAAGTAGTGAAAGGTCTAAGTTTCTGATATTCAAAGCACATAGCTACAACCTTGTAGCACCATGATTCTGTAGACACTTTCTGAGTAAATTAACTATGATTGATGCAGGTCTACTAAAACAAACCCTCCACAAAATGGTGGTAGAATATGCTAGCAAGTGTTAAGTTTTTTCTTTAAATTTATCACAACACTACATGTCATATTTTGAAGGCTATGAGTGAATATCTGAGTACAAAGTAGAATGAGTGAAGAAAACTCTTATCACTAACTTATTCCCTATGCCTTTAAAGAATGGAATGCATTGACGGGTAAGGAAACAACCCTTTCCAAAGTTAAGAGGAGAAAATTAGGTGGGTAACGGTGGTTTTCTTGCTACTTTTCATAGATGCACAGGTAATGAAGCATTGGTTGAGTGAGCCACAGATGCATAGGTGGATAATGATTATCTACAAAAGCATGGAGTTATCTAATAACACTGTCATAAATAGTTAAAAGCAAAAAAATCTAAGAAGACTTATCAGTTATCTCCCAATGCCACTCTCTCAAACAGTTTTGTTTGCTAAACTATAAGTGGAGGTACCCTAAAACACTCAAATGATAATGAGTGGCATGTTCGTGAATGAAATGAGTGGTAAATTAAGGGGATTGTTTCTAAATCAGTTCTAACTGTCAGTGGCATGTAATCATTACTGACATGAGGGTGGGGATTCTTTAATGAAAAGCCATAATTTCCTAGTCATAGCAATCTATTAAATTATCAAAAGGCTTCTATAAAAGCAACATTGTTTCTGAAAGTTGCACACCCCTAAAAATATTGTTTCTGAGAAGTGATCAGAAAAAGCATAGATAATTGTTTCCAAATTTTCTTCAATTGCTTTCCTTGGAATAAACCACTCTCATTAAGAAATCATTATATATGTATACAATAGAGGAGAGGCACCAATGTTTCCCCTCCATAAATCTACGTTCTCAAGATTCATGTATACATCTATGTTTTCCATGGAAAGAGCTGACTGTAGTATAGTTTCTAGAGGTAAAAAGCCATGATGTTTAAATAAAAACATGCAAATATTGTGAAATTTTGATGAATATTAGCATTGAAATTTGGTGTTCCTATTTTATAATGTTTTATGCATCACGCAACGATGGGGTGCATATTAATCTCCTCCAATCAAACCATCAAGATTTCTACATGTCACCCTCATATGCATCAGTGGTTTGAAATTAATAAGTGTTGGCACATTGGTGGTTTTGGGACACCAATTCCGAAGCAAATTATCACTATACAAGTAAGTCAAGTGACTCATAAATGACTTTTGTGATTTCCAGAAAGTTTTATGTTTTTAATGCTATGAAATTCAGAGGATTTACGGAGTGGAATCATCCTTGATGAGGTAGATATATACCTTTGAATAATTGGTAATAGTATGGTAGGAGAACTTGACAGGTTGGACCCTTAGACCTGTAAATATGGGATCACACCAGTTGTTTTTGTAAATAATACCAAAACAATATTTTAGTATAGCCACTTATGGTTAAGTTATAGAATTTAAATGTGTGTTGACTTTTGGTGCTTGAAAATTTTAACGTAAATTCTCATATTCTACCTCTGAAATATCACATTTATAAAACATGACAATATATTAAATAATTCACTATAATTTTGAATTAATTAGTATGTATAAAAAAAATGTGTGCTACAACCATGCTTGTAAAAACGAAAGGAGAGTATGTATGGATTGTAACTTTTTAGTGAGGCTTCAATGCTGAATATGAACAATGGTTTCTCTCATGTACAGAGGACTCAGTCACCCCCAAATTGGCAACATCATGCATAGTATGAGCTTAGACCTCAAGTTTACTCTTTTAGGTTGTTGTATGGTCACATGGATGTCAATATATTCGACACAAAGAATTGATCATGTCTTGACTCGGGAACACGTACACACAGATGGATTGTAGGGGTGTTTTATTTTATTGTTAAATTATTCTTCAGATAATTTCCTCTTGTTCCAATAAAGTGACTAGCATCTGTCATTTATCAAGATGTGGGCACGCTGTTTACAATGCTAGATTCCTACCCAGCCTTTTGTGGCATCCACAACCAAAATCCACCATCTATCAAGATATGGGGCACTACTTCCACTCTAGAGCATCACCTAGCTTCATGTACATGATGGCCCAGTTAAGACCCAATACAATGCTCTTCTTACAAAAAAATTCCAACCATTTATCTAGCGATTCAAACCTCTTGAGCTACTACAATGCTTTCATTGAACTGTGTCCCCTCTTATGACTAATATTAAGTGATGTGGACTAAAATGGGGATAAATGGGAATAGTGAAGTTGGTTAATTTTTTTTTATTAACGTGGATCCATGAATTCTAAAAGGAAGTATATTATCCCTTTGACTGGTAAAAAACCATATTGAAAATTTTTCAATGGTGGAAATCCCGCTCTGAAAACAATAGAACATTTGAGAAAACTGGAAGCATCACATCATAATAAATATATTGCTGCATTAAAACAATCAAGGTAATTGTGGTGTAGTTCACACAAATACAAACCTTGCTAACCGTGGAATAAGTAAAAAGGTGCCATCTGAAAAAAATTAAATGTTGAGCCTTTGTTGTACTCTCAACCTTGAGAGGTGTATCATTTAGGTGCCTTTATTTAATTACAAATTGGTTGAATTGAATAGTAGAATTTGGTATAAACTAATGTTGTTTAACTTAATGTGATGGTTCTCTTACCATGCTTTGTGTTAATAACTTTTTTTTCACAAATTGCTATGAATAAGATAAGCATAGACTTCTACTCCATGAAATGGGTGTTGTACTACACAAGTAGCGGCAATAGTGGAATGCGAGTTAACATTCTAATAAGTATTTTTATGAAAGATTCTCATAAATGAGGAATTCAAAATTTTTATTATTATATAGGTTATCAAAAGTAAATTAAGTTTTTAAAAGTGATTCTTACAAATATGCATAGCATGTAGAAATTTGATTTTTTCATCCATGTATGGGATTTGAGTTTCTTGAACTACATTTGAGGTTATATTTTTTTAGCACACATACATGGGTTGTTATGTGCCAGTGATAAATATGAAAATTATGCATGAATAACTTATGGTTATGTTTAAGAGTCAGGTTGAATAAGGAAAATCCTTACTGTCATGCGGAAAATCTTAAAACTAAGTAATTATTACAAGATTAAACTATATGACATAATGAGCAAGTGACCTAAAAATGATGATGATAGATTTTGTTTAAATAAGCATGGTTATGGTATATAAATATTGCATGAAGAATTGATGATATGATATTGTTGGGCCTTCAAATTGTCACTCACTTTCATTACCTTTCACTTATATTTCCATATTGTCATCTTCACTCCACCTCTATTTCATTACATTTAACTTCCCATTATCATTATTGGGTCACATTTATGTTTTTCCAAACTCTATTAATTCTTAGCATTTTTACGTGAATTTATGGTTAAAAATTAAAAAATAATGTCCATATGCTTATAACTAACGAGTGGGATGAGATTATTGACATGTGTAGGGAAATAAGAAGCTTCTAAAAGACCCTTATGTGACCTCCCAAAACCAAATTCGAATTTGAGTGAAGAAGATCATGGAATCATGAGGATATGTGTCTCATTTCCTATTTGTATTGAAACTCTAAGAAGACATGTGTCTTATCATTTCCTATTTTGATTGTAACTCTAGAGATATGGGGAGAGATTCATGGACTCTCATTAATGAGATAGCTTCTCATCTTTTTGTATCAATAGGGGATGTTTTCTCTTATCATTTTCATGTGTAAAATTGGAGTTATGTTCAAGCTTTGAATACAAAATTAGATTGTGATATCTTACTCATGAATGTTCCTTCATTTTAACTTGATTTTGCTTACAAATGGAGCATATCGATTTACCATCTCTCACACTTTTAAATCAGCTACCTAAAATGTGTGAGATTTAATTGTTTTTATAGATTAAAGTTCATTTGCTTTCTTAGTATTAGTTTAAGAGTGAATGTGTAATATTTGCTTTTCTGAAAACATTTCAATAGGAAATATTTATGTATTTTCCAATTGGATTAAGTGTGGGGCAAGAGCTCATAGTTATTTAGTTTCCTTTCATGTTCCATTATTTACTTTCTTATATCAAACCATCAATTCATTGCATAATTCAATAAAATATTAGGCCAAGAAGGTGACTTCAAATTGAGTGATTGAATATTCGACCTATGCAATCATTGAGCTTTACTTTTTCATTATTTTATATTTTCTTTTAGGATCCTCATTTAATTGCATTAACTCATATTCTTAAATATCATTCTAAGAAATTTATCTAATCATGTTTCAAGATTGAATGGTTGAATATTTAATACACGTAATTACTGAGTTATTTTCTGCACACTTTACTTGTTTTTCTAAGACATTAGAAATTAAAATACAAATAGTTTCTTACATATCATCTCAAGAAGGTAACACTTCATAATTGAATGTTGCAGTAACTAAGTATACATTAGTTTTTTTTTTTTTATTTCACAAGTTAGTTGAATTTCATTTTCATTATTTGATTTCATAGATTAGATGAATTGGTTTTCATTATTTTGTAGTTAGATTGATCTAAACTAAAAGACAATTTCTAGAACATACAATGCACACATGCTTCACAAGTTTATGAAACCCCCGGGCTCACAAATTAAATGACAGGCAATCACTTTGCCCCAACATTTTGGCATCGTTGCTGGGGAAGTGTGCATAGGAACTAGTTTTCAATTTAGAGTGTATTTTATTTGTTTTTGTTTTTACTAACCATTTATGGACAAACGATCTAGAATGCAGGCCAATGACTACATTTACAAATGATATCAAGAAGCGGTTACGCCACAATATTCATGAATTCTTCAAGAGACCCTTGCGGCAAATAGAAAGGTCAAGTCGATTTCACATATCCTTATAAACAATTAGGTACATTTCTCAAGTTGGGATATGAGCATTTAAAAAATTCTAATCTGTAAATGGCTTCATTGGAAGCATGAATATACTAAAAAAAAAAGTTTTTAGATAGACAGGAAAAATAAAAATCAATTTTTATATATTTTCGGATAAATTTGATGTTTTATGGTGCAGTAAGAACCACTTATCTACTAACACTTGGTAGGAACAATTTCCAATAAAACAAATGGTTGACAATAAAGAGCACAAGAAAAAGTCACAAACGATAATTTAAGGTATGAGATCAAGCGTTTTCACTTTATTTTTGCAAAATTTATAGAGGAATCGGTTGATAAAATCCTGACTATGCTAACAAAATAAATCTCTCAAGTATGCTCTCCTTTTGCAGTTCGTGTGACCTAGAGGATTAGAAAAAGAAATTGGTTTGTTAATATATCATAAAAAATATTTAGCTACTGTAAGACTTGAAAATTGATGTGCAAAAATCCTTGCCTCTATAATGCAAGAGTTTTCTGTGGGATTACAAAAATGATGCAGTTAGATTTCTTCAAAGCATTGTCGCATCTTTTATCTCATTTTAGATTTTAAGTCCCCCACAATTGTCTATATGATTATTGATATAGTTGGATATTCCCTTTTCCTTTGCTAGAAGACATCCAAGTAGCCACAAGACCAGCCTTCAAAACCTGCAAATCAAAAATCACCAAAACATTTCTAGAAAAAACAATAGCATAAACACATGATTTTAAAACACAAGTTCTGAGCAAACCAGGGCAAATATGAAAAAACTAAGAATGGGTGTTCTCTAGAATTGGGAAAACTATGTAATGTGTGAATGATTTCCTGGATATTGCAACCATTTAGGAGAAATTTTAAATTGATTTTTTGTAGAAAATGTAATTACTAGAAAGCATAAACTGTCTTGACACCTG
Organism: Pinus taeda; assembly: GCA_000404065.3. Classification (NCBI taxonomy): domain Eukaryota; kingdom Viridiplantae; phylum Streptophyta; class Pinopsida; order Pinales; family Pinaceae; genus Pinus; species Pinus taeda. Next base: position 125,870 of record APFE031705194.1, on the reverse strand, counting down.
ATTTTAAAACAAACTTTTTGAGCAAACCAAGGTGAATATGAAAAAACTAGGACATGGGTGCTTTCAGGAACAGGATGCGTTTAATAACCCAGAAACAGTTTCCCCAGATATCTAATCATTTGGGAGAAATGAAGGGTTCTTCAGAGATCTGTTTTGTAGATTTTGTTAGGGAAAAACGATTTCTTTTGAACAGTTTTAACATGGCATGTTGAAAGCAGAAAATCCCAAGTGAATAACAAACTCTACTCCATATCGCATGTGGTCTAAGAGTCCAATTTGATTTAATAAATTTAATTTAAAAAAATCCAAGTGAATAACAAACTCTGCTCCACATGGCATGAGGTCTAAGAGCCCAATCCGATTTAATAAAATTGATTTGACACATATGTGTCTCATTCCCTATGTATCTCATGATTAAAAAAAAAATAAATAATCATTTTATTAATTATAATTTCTTTTGATAAAGAAAAGTTTTAAAAAATAATTTAAAAAAATAAAAAATAAAAATAAATAAATATATATATTTTTTTGCAATGGTGCAATCAACTTTTTTGAAGCAATTTATAAAAATGAAAAATACTTGCAAAATTTGATTGAAATATTTTTTTTGTACAAGTACTTTTTCATATTTTTGTCGCTTCAAATATTTTTGACAGCATGTTCTTTTTGCAGCAGAAATGACGATTCATTAATGGTTTGCGAAACAATTGGAAAATTATTTAGATGATTTATGAACATTTGGCACTAATATTGTTGCTGTGTATTTTTTGTGAGATTTTCACTTGGAGAGCACAACAAATCTTTGTGATGCCAATTATTTTACTAAGCACAGTGCATGAAGTCATCTGACAACAGGGAGTTAATTTATTTTTTATGGTTATTTCTTAAAAATGGATTATTATCAACATCATGAATTGGACTCAAATATAACACTTTTGATTTTCCTTAATCTATTTTATTTGATATTTACATTTTTCATAAGAATCAGAATGTAATTTGGCCATTTCTTTTTTAACACGTTTATGTTCTTTATGTCAAGTTTTTTTACAGGTTTGGGATGTTCGAATGATCATTGAAGAAAACTAATTGTCTGCACAATTGGTCTTCAAAGGACCAATTCCATGAGAAACAGAAGAACAATTCCATGTCCATATCCACCAAAACCATTACCTTTTCTACCTTTGGAATTATAAATCCAACCAAGTAATTGAAAGCAAGCCACATCATTTTTCTCAGCAAGAGTCAGTTGTTCATTTTCCTTTATTCACATACACTTTCCACCTGACCCACATATAAAAACAAGAAGCACACTTACACTCTCTTCCCATTGTCATTATTATTTTCCATTGTCATCTTCCATTTTCATTTTTCTTTTCCTATCTTTTTTTCATTTCGCAAATAAACCCTGCGTCAATGCAAATTATTAAGTCCATAGTTCTTTGAGTATAAAATCCTTGGAAAAACACCATGAAGCTTACATGCCTTAATGGCAAGTCCTCATGCCAACGAACAATGGGAATACATCAATGTCCTTTGTTCATTAGATCTTCTAGGTACTTGACAACAACAAAATTATTTGTACTTAGCAAGACGTGTTTGGCCAAATTATTGAGTCCATAGTTATTTGAGTATAAAATCCTTTCAAAAACACCATGAAGCTTACATGCCTTAATGGCAAGTCCTCATGCCGACGAACAATGGGAATACATCAATGTCCCTTGTTCATTGGATCTTCTAGGTACTCGACAACAACAAAATTATTTGTACTTAGCAAGATGTGTTTGGGCATCTTGACTCTCACTGTCATCAATGGTGAGAGTTCTCATGTTGACTAGTGGCATCCATTAATGGCTGCTATGTCATCCATTTCCTGCTATGTTCGACATCAGAACATTTATTCACATAGCAGGAATTGTGTCAATGAGTTTTGAAGACATGAAGACTATAATTTTCAACATTTTGGAGCAAATGTAGAAGATATGCAACTATAAAATTAGATGGTAGCTACGGAATCAGACAGCAACTGCAAAACCAGATAGCAGGTGCGGAATCAGACAAAAGCTAAAAAATCAGATGACAACTGCATAATCAAATAACAACCGCAGAATCAAATGGCAGCAATAGAATCAACACTATTCCACAATAGATTCAACAATTTTTAATAAAAGAAAATAAAAAGTCATATTGACTCTTTTCTCCATGACTTATCCAACCACTTGAAGAAGATTATGATCAGAATTTTGTAGCCACCACACATGCAGCTCATCCATTTCTAAAGGGTATGTTAAGGTATGTCATTTCCTAACATCTTTCCATAAAATTATTTGAAAAGCTAGAATGATAATTTTTGGAAAAAAAACTTTTCTTCCTCATCTCATAAAATTGCCAATATTATGAGTTGGGGTGAATACATTCATATTTATATTTTTGCATATTCATATGACATTCAAAAGCCCACATACTTTCAAAATATATTAACTAATGCATTATTGTTATGAGCATACAAAGGCTTGTCAAAAGTACTAAAAAGATCATTGGATATAAACACAATCATGGTTGTCACACAAGAACCAACAATAATGCAATCCAATAAAGATATACTATGCAACAATAATCAAATTATCATTATGCAAAGTTCAAAGATCAAAACTGAATGCAACAAGAAAATATGGTTGTAACGGAAGAACCAACCATGATGTAATTCAACTAAAAGATTTTGCAGAAGTACGAAGTTATCAAATGATATCATGCAAAGTTAAGCCAGAGCTTAAGGATAAATATAATTAATGTAATAGATTGCATGAGGACATGCAATAGCTTTAGTTGGGGGGTATGTTGGGCCTTGAAATTGTCATTCACTTCCATTACATTTTCACTTATATTTCCACATTGTCATCTTCAGTCCACCTCTATTTCATTACATTTACCTTACCATTATCATTATTGGGTCACATTTATGTTTTTCCAAAATTGATTAATTCTTTGCATTTTTAAGTGAATTTATGGTTAAAAATTAGAAAATAATGTGCATATGCTTATACCTAACAAGTAGGATGAGAATGTTGACATGTGTAGAAAAAAAAAAAAGCTTCTAAAAGACCCTTATGTGGCCTCCCAAAACCAAATTAAAATTTGAGTGGAGAAGATCATGGGATCATGAGGATATGTGTCTCATTTCCTGTTTGTATTCAAACACTAAAAAGACATGTGTCTTATCATTTCCTATTTTGATTGTAACTCTCATTAATGAGACAGCTTCTCATCTTTTTGCATAAATAGGGGATATTTTATCCTATCATTTTCATGTGTAAAATTGGAGTTATGCTCAAGATTTGAATACAAAATTAGATTGTGACACCTTACTCATGAATGTTCCTTCATTTTAACTTGGTTTTGCTTGCAAATGGAGCATCTCGATTTACCATTTCTCACACTTTTAGATCAACGACCTAAAATGTGTGAGATTTAACTGCTTTTATAGATTAAAGTTCATTTTCTTTCTTAGCATTAATTTTAGACTGACTGTCTAATCTTTGCTTTTCTAATAACATTTCAATATGAAATATTTATGTATTTTCAAATTGGATTCAGTTTGAGGCAAGAGCTCATAGTTATTTAGTTTCCTTTCATGTTCTATTATTTACATTCTTAGATCAAACAATCAATTCATTGTATAATTGAATAAAAGGTCAGGCCATGATCCAAGATCTTTTGCCTGTAGATGTATTAAAGAATGACATGTAGAAATTGTAGCTTAACCATAGAAATTTAATGTGCATATGAGCGAAGAAGAAGAAACACATAAAGAATGAAAGAAGACAAGAAGGTTGATAACGGAGTTCGTCCAACTTGGAATACATCTCGAGGCCCTACTCTATCGATGGAGAAGCCTTCATTCATTAAATCGCATGAAAAATAAGAATATAATCATCAGTTATAAAGAAGGAGTCTTATACCTTCATTCTCGAAAATGGCCAAAAAAATGTAGAAATTAGATGGAGAAATCGATATCGCCATTGCGTTCGTGGCATCGAGAAGGACAGAAACCATATAAAACCTGTCAAGTTTTGACAAAATAAGCTTTCACCCCTCCTATGAGCTCCTTCCTCGAACCATGTTCACTATCCTCTCTTCCTGCACTTTTCTTCGTTCATCGTGTTTTATAATATTTTTTGTTACAAGGCTGCTTGAAGTGGGGAAGCTATTTGTTTCATAATAAAAGTTGTTCAAACGAAAGGATCGGTGGGCGCAATTAATCTGACCATCCGACCTTTATTTGCAACAGAACACCTAAAATATCCCTTTTTTTGTTCAAACAAATAATACACATAAACACAAGAAAATCCGACCACAAAGCTTAAAATTCGGAGCTCAAATTATATCCAAACTCCCCTATTTTCCAGTCAAGTCTGTGCTTATCGCAAATCACAATGGCTCTTTTTGCGGTGATCATCGATCGCTGATCGCCATTCACCAATATTGGCGTATCGCTATCGGCCCCATCGCAATATCATTGTCGACATCTCACAATCGCTACAACCCAGGGGTTCTTCCTTTATACCTTAGCATACGTCGACCTTGATCGTCAATGCTACGCTATAATTTCTATGGTTAAGCTACAATTTCTACATGTGATTCTTTAATACATCTGTAAGAAAAAGTTCTTGGCTCAAGTGGGATCAAAGTAGGTCTTTTTATTTGTGAATTTCATGTTTGTATGCTAACAAGAAATAGGCTCCGAAGAGGTGAAGGGAACCTAGAGCCTTTTGACTTGATGTGTAGTGCACATCGGGATCAAAAGGCTCTAGTTTTCCTTTGCCTCTTTGGAGTGTGTTTCTTATAAGCATAGAAACATGCAATCCACATATAAAAAGACCTGCTATGATACCACTTGATCCAAGATCTTTTGCTTATAGATGTATTAAAGAATCACTTGTAGAAATTGCAGCTTAAACATAGAAATTTAAAGTGCACATGAGAGAAGAAGAAGAAACACACAAAGCATGAAAGAAGACCAGAAGCTTGATAATGGAGTTCGTCCAACTTAGTCTACATCTCTGAGCCCTGCTCAATCAATGGGGAGGCCTTCATTCATTAAATGGCATGAAAAAAAAGAATACAATAATCAATTACAACAAAGGAGTCTTATAACTCCGTTCTAGAAAATGGTTGAAAAATTTGGAACTCAGATGGAGAAATGGATAGCGCCATTGCATTAGTGGCATTGAGAAGGGATGGAACATTATAAATTTTTTCAAGTTTTGACAAAATGAGATTCTGCCCATCCTGCAAGCTCCTACCTTGAACCGTGTGCACTGTACTATCTTCCTTCACTTTTCTTCGTTCATCGTGCTTTATAACATTTTTTGTTACAAGGCCACTTAAAGCGGGGAAGCTATTTGTTTAATCATAAAATCTATTCAAATGAAAGGATCGATGGGCATGATTAATCTGACCATCTGACCTTTCTTCGCAACAAAACCCAAAAAATAGCCATTTTTTCATTCAAACAAACAATAAACGAAAACAAAAGAAAATCTGACTACAAAGCTTAAAAGACGAAACTCAAATTATATCCAATCTCCCTTATTCTCTTGTCGAGTTTGTGCTTATTGCAAATCGCAATGGCCCTTGTCGCAGGGATCACTGATCACCGATCACCTATATCACTAATATCAACATATCGCTATCGGCCCCATCGCAATATCGTTGTCGGCATATCACAATCGCTACGACATAGGGATTCTTCCCTTATACCTTGGCATATGCCAACGCTAATCGTCGATGCCAATATTGGTGATATGTGATAGATCGATCCATCGCCTATCGCATATTGCCTAGCCGCATGTCGCCTAGTCTTAAGCCCCGATATCGCATATTACCAGCCCCTGATTGCAATAAGTCAGAGATTGCTGATCGAGGGTTCCTTCAACCTGGCCTTAATTCCACCCTTTGAACTCCTCCAATTGCGATTTTCCTTTGTAAGTCTCTTTAAGCCATTTTTAGAAGAAGTGCCTCCTTTTTCAAAGATAAGGAGAAAGCTTCCTTCTGGGATAACTTCATCATCCGAAGTCCATTTTAGCCTATTCAAGTTGTAGTAGATTTAGAATGAAAATATCTACACAATGGGACTATTTATAGGAGCATACTTGGAATTTCATTTTCCTTTGTTTCCTGTAAGTCAACCGAGAAGTTTGACTGCTTCTATCTCCTTCATTTAGACTTGAATTGGAGCGTCGTTCGCACTGTTGGAATCAGGGTGACAAGCACTTCATTCTGATGTCAAGATAATTACCTTTCTTCAACATTGAATGTTGATCCTTTTTCATGCCCCTAGTGTCTTGAGATCCACCTAGATTAATCCTCCCCATTAAGGAGCTTTTGGACTACCAAAAGCTTTATCAGTCAATTGGTAAGTGAGGGAATTGTTCCCTCACTCTTTCCTTGTCAAGCCAATTTTCCTTGCTAGGGTGCATCCCCTTGAAACCAACTTGAAGGTATTCCACATCTGCTCATCGTGAAGTCCTAGTTCTTCTGTCAACAATGATATCTTCAGTTAACTAATCGAGATACTCTTGTGCAAAATCATCAATTTTAGGAACTATGCCCACCTCCTCAGTGTCCATAATCAATGGTGGCTCATATAGCTTTAAGTTATCCACATTCACTATGGAGTACATCTACATATATATCAGCAAATTGAGACTAAAGCCATTGTTTCCAATCTTCTCCAAAATGGTGAATGGACCATACCGAATTGGTTACAACTTCTTCCCTTCTCCCTTCATCTTATCCTTGCTGATATGGAACCACACTTTGTCGCCCCCTTGAAATTGATGGTCGACTCGGTGTTTGTCATGTCGAGCCTTGTAACAGGCTTGAATTTTCTCCAACTACTCCTGTACTCCTTGGTGAATCAATTGGATCCACTTGATGAACTGCTACGCTTTGTCCCTATCATTATGTCCATTGGAGTCATCTTCCCTTCCAAAGACCATATCAAAAGGCTCCTTTGGTAGGTAGCCATAACATGTCTCAAATGGTGAATGTTGCATAGATGATTGCACTGCTTGGTTGTAGGAATGCTACACATATGGGAGATGCTGATCCCACAGATTAGGATGTTTCCCACAATAGCCTCGCAAGAAATGTACCATGGTGCGATTGACAACCTCTATCTATCCATCAGCCTATGGATGAAATGTCGTGCTTCTTTTCAAATTGGTGTCCATCATCTTCCATAAGCTGGTCCAAAACTCTCCGAGAAAGTGAGAGTCCCGATCTGAGAGAATTGATGTGAGCAGCCCAAAATGGACCGAAACATGCTGAAATAAAAGATTAGTCTGCTCCATAGTGATCTACTTTTTACAAGGCATTAAAATACACATCTTACTAAAATGGTCAACGACGACATACAAATAGTCATGACTCTTTCTATACAAAGGCAAACCTCCTACAAACTCCATCGTCACACTTTTCCATGGACGAATCAGAATAGGGAGTGATGTGTAGAGCCCAAATTTTCTATTAGAGTGCTTTGAAACAAAATACGTCACACAACCCTTTACATAGTGAATCACAATGTTCTTCATATGATGCCAAAAGCAAAATTTTTGTACATGACATGGATTCTTGTCGACACCAAAGTGACCAAACACAAGAGAGGTGTGGGCCTCTCGAATAACATGTACTCATTCCCCCATGTGAATGCACAATTTTGCAAGGTGATACAATAGTTTCCCCTGTAAGCGATAGTTGTCCAACTGTGAATGATGGGTTAGTTTTGCATAGATCTCCTTAAAGTCATCATCGTTAGCATATTGGTCAACATAAATCTAAAAATACAACAAAGCATTATGCAAAATAAGAAAAGCAGAAATAGGAGGGCGAGATAGCATATCGACCACTTTGTTGCTAGTGCCCTTCTTATACTTTATTACCAAATGAAACTGTTGAAGAAAACCCATCCACCTGAAATGACGAGATTGCTGCAACTTGGTTTGTGACTAAAGGTACTCCAAGGGCTGATGATTTGTATGGATGATGGTCTCCTTGCTGATCAGGTAGTGTTTCCACTTTTTCACACTTTGAACCAAGGCAAAAATCTTCTTTTCATAAGTGGGATATTTTATCACAGCTTGAGGGAACTTCTGGGAATGGTAAAATATCAGCTTCTTTTGTTGCATGAGTACAGCTCCCATGGCATATTTGTTGGCTTCCGTTTCGATTTCGAATGACTATTGGAGATCTGGTAAGGCTAAGACTGGTGCAGTCCTGATCTTTTCCTTCAATGTTTCAAAGAACTTTTGTTGTTTCCCTCCCCATTCGAAGACCTATTTCACACTTTTTAATGTGTGCAAAGGTGCTACAATAACAGAGAAATTGGCAATAAATATCCTCAAATACTGGATTGCACCTAAAAATTTGCGAACCTCGGTTACACTAGAAGGCTTAGACCAATTTACAATTGCTTCAACTTTAAAAGGATCAACTTTTAACTGACCATGACCAATAATATGACCTAGGTAAACCAAAGAGGTTCTCCCGAACTCACACTTTTACAATTTTACATAGAGTTTTTCTTTTTCCAATACATCAAGCACTTTCTTCATATGACATACATGTCCATTCCAACTTTTACGAAAGACGAGGATATCATCTAGATATACAAGAACAAATTCATCAATAAAAGGCCTAAAGAGATCATTCATGACCCTCATGAATGTGGCTGGAGCGTTACAAAGTCCGAATGGCATCAACATCCATTTGAATAACCCATGTTTGGTCTTGAAAATGGTTTTCCACACATCTTGCTCTGCAATTCAGACCTCATGATAACCACTACGCAAATCCAATTTGGTGAAAAAGATAACATTATATAACTGATCTAATAAGTCATTAATGCATGGAAGAGGATAACAAATTTTCACCGTGATTTTGTTTATTGCACGTTAATCCACACATATCCTCCATGTGTCATCTTTCTTTGGCACTAAGACAATCGGTGAGCCAGATGAAGAAGTGCTTCACGTGATGATCCCTTGGTCTAGCAATTCCTGTGCCTTCTTTTTTATTTCCTCCATCTCAATGGTCGACATCCTGTACATGCCAATATTTGGTAAAGGAGTGTCATGCTACAAATGGATCTCATGTTGGATTTCCCTCTTCAGAGGTAATCCCTTCGGTTCCTAAAACATATCATCATTAATTCACATAATTCCCTTTTGTGTTCTTGGTCACAACCCTGGAAAGCATCGGCTAATTCCGCCTCTTTTCCCCTTACAACCATAAGCATGCAACCCTTACTGGAATTCACCAACCTTTTCATTTGTCTTGCACTTACAAGATTGGCATTAACTTTAGTTTGATGAGCCCTTACAATATATTCTACCCCATCTTTTGTGATTTGGTATTCTTTTTCATGGAAGAAGAAGATTTCCTTTCTATCATATAGATATGGACTTCCTAACACCATGCCACAAATATCCAATGATATCACATCAAGTTTTACCTCATCCATTAACTTAGAAGAAATCACAAATTTAACCTTACACTGCTTAGTTACATTCAGTCTTGCTTTATCATGTATCCATCCATGTGGCTAAGTTTTGTATGTGGTGTAGTTTCCAAGCCTAGCTTCTTTACCAAGGACTCTGAAATTAAGTTTTCTTGGGATCCAGTATAAAATAGAGTTTCCTCTTTTGAATGATTTATGACAACTCTAATATGAAGTAGTTCAATTCTTTTTTGTTCATTAAGAACAGACTCATCTATCGAACTAGTGCCTTCCTGTGATTTAGAATTAACATGAGGTGTAAGAGTGCCTTTTGTTCCTACGGCTATGATTAATGCTTCATCCCCTGAATCATATCCAAGGTCTTGCTGCATAGTTGCCACTGTCTTTTGCTTGCCTTTTCCTCTATACTTCTTTGGTCTTGTTTCTGGATGTATTTTCCAATAGTGATCATCATCATGACCTTTCTCTTTGCAGTGAGTGCAATAAGGTCTTTCTCCTTCATCTTTCTTGGTTGATGCCATCTTCTTCTCCTTTCCTTTCAATTTTTCTTTATTTTGCCATTGGGAGGTTTGAAAGGTGGTTTCTTGGAATGATAATCTCTTTCATTTTTTCCCCTGTTCTCAAGATGAATTTCCTTCACACTGGTGGAGTCAATAGTAGTTGGTTCAAAAAATAATAATGAATGCCTAATTTAACTATGTAATCATCCAATATACTTAGTTACTGCTTCAGGTGAATCAAGTGAAATACCTAAATTAAGGGCTTGCTTTCTAAACTCCTCTATAAAAATTTGAACATCTTGGTCTTTGCCTTGCCTCAAATACTGACAATTCATTAATGCTTTTTGCTTGTAACGCAAGGGATAAAATTGTTCCTCTAACGTAGAAATGAAATTAGGCCATGAGAAAAAAAAGGTTAACCACATTCTTACTTCTTTGCAATTTTCTCTCCCACCAGACGAGAGTGGTGCTGCTCAACCGAAGAGAAGCTAGTTGAATCTTTGCCTCATCCTCCATGATCTGATGAATCCTACAGTAGATATCAATCTGCCTAATCCAATTATTAAGATTTTCTACATTACTTTCACCATTAAAGATGAGGAAATAAAATTTGACATCTAATTTAAAGAAAGGTTTCTTAGATGCATCCCTTGAATTTCTATGATTATGGTGGTGAGAGGAAGAAGAAATTTCACTCGTGGAAGGAGAAGGAGGGGGTCCTTCTCCACCATTTCCATCTACTGAACATTGTTCTTCTGGAATTCTCCCTTCTGCTTTCTCCAACCTTGAAAGCAACTAACCGATGTTCTCTACCATCGAATAGCATGTTTTGCAGAAATTGTAGTCCTCTTCATGACGAGCCTCTTCATTTGCCATGTTTCTCTTCTAATGTGCATGCCCCACTTCGAGATCAAAAGGCTCTAGTTTCTCTTTGCCTTTTCGGAAACCGTTTCTTGTTAGCATACAAACATGCAATTCACATATAAAAATACCTACTCTAATACCACTTGATCCAAGATCTTTTGCTTATAGATGTATTAAAGAATCACATGTAGAAGTTGCAGCTTAACCATAGAAATTTAATGTGCACATGAGAGAAGAAGAATAAACACGTAAAGCATGAAAGAAGATAAGAATCTTAATAACGAAGTTCATCCAACTTGGACTACATCTCCAGGCCTTGCTCAATCAATGGGGAGGCCTTCATTCATTAAATGGCATGAAAAGGAAGAATACAATCATCAGTTACAAAAAAGGAGTCTTATACCTTCATTCTGGAAAATGGCTGAAAAATGCAAAACTTGGATGGAGAAACGGATAGTGCCATTGTGTTCACGGCATTGAGAAGGGCTGAAACCACATAAAAATTTTCAAGTTTTGACAAAATGAGCTTTTGCCCCTCCTGCAAGCTCTTGCCTCGAACCACATGCATCGTCCTCTCTTCCTTCACTTTTCTTCATTCATCATGCTTTATAACATTTTTTGTTACAAGGCTTCTTAAAGCATGGAAGCTATTTGTTTAATAATAAAATCTATTCAATTGAAAGGATCGACGGGTGCAATTAATCTGACCGTCTGACCCTTCTTCGCAAAAAAACCCCGAAAATAGTCCTCTTTTCATTCAAACAAACAATACACGGAAACACAAGAAAATCCAACCGCAAATCTTAAAATCTAGAACTCAAATTATATCCAATCTCCCATATTCTCCTGTCAGGTTTGCTCTTATATAAAATTGCAACAGCCCTTGTCGCGGGTATCACCAATCGGTGATCGCCGATTACCGATATCACCGATATCGGCGTATCATTATCGGCCCCATCGCAATATTGTTGTTGACATAACACAATCGCTACAACCTAGGGGTTCTTCCCTTATACCTTAGCATACAATGATGGTAATCACCAACATCGATATCGGTAGTCCCTCCAACACCTATGCATATCACCCAATGACATGTCTCCTGGTCGTAAGCCCTGATATCGCATATAGCCTGCCCCCGATTATGATAAGTCAGATATCACTAATCGGGGGTTCCTTCCAGCTAACCTTAAGTGTACCCTTTGAATCCCTGTAATTGCAATTTTCCTTTATAAGGCTTTTTATGCCATTTTTAGAAGAAATGCCTCCTTTTTCAAGGATGGGGGAAAACTTATTTCTGCGATAACTTCATCATCCAAAGTCCATTTTAGCCCATTCAAGTTGCAGTAGATTCATAATGAAAATATCTATGGAATGGGACTATTTATAGGAGCATCCTTGGACTTTAATTTTCCTCTATTTCTTGCAAGTCAACCCAGAAATTTGACTGCTTCTATCTCCTTCATTTGGAATCAGACTAGAGCGTCGTTCACACCGTTGGAATCAGGGTGATGAGCACTTCAATCTGATGTCAATATAGTTTCATTTATGCCACTTTGAATTTGTATCATCTTTCATGCCCCTGGTGTCTTGAGATCCACCTAGATCAGGCCAAGAAGGTGACTTCAAATTGGGTGATTGAATGTTCAACCTATGCAATCATTGAGCTTTACATTTTCATGCTTTTATATTTTCTTTTAAGATCCTCATTTAATTGCATTAACTGATATTCCTAAAGATCATTCTAAGAAATTGATTTAATCATATTTCAAAATTGAATGGTTGAATATTTAATACATGCAATTAGTGAGTTATTTTCTGCACACTTTACTTGCTTTTCTAGAACATTAGAAGTTAAAATGTAAATAGTTTCTTCCACATCATCTCAAGAAGGTAACACTTCATAATTGAATGCTAGAGTAACTAAGTATACATTAGTTGTTTTGTATTTCATAGATTAGTTGAATTTCATTTTCATTATTTGATTTCCTAGATTAGATGAATTGGATTTCATTATTTTGTAGTTAGATTGAACTAAACTGAAAGACAATTTCTAGCACATACAGTGCATGCATGCTTCACAAGTTTACGAAACCCCCGGGGTGACAAATTAAATGACAGGCAATCACTTTTCCCCAACAACTATGTTGCATAGAGTAATGCTAAGCAGAGGGTTGCCATGATTTGCCTTGTTATGTTTCCTCCTAGATGAGGAACTTAAATCATTATAAGTTGTCAAAAATTAAGCTTTGAAAACAAAATTATGCTTGCAAATATGTACAGTAGGGTAGATAAATAATAGATAATCTTCGGAAAGCATGGTTATCATATTAACACAATGTTTAAGATCGATAACAAGTAATTCATATACGAGGAAGATATGATTACTTGAGTGGCACATTTACAGATGTTTCCTTCAAGAGTGAAAGAATGACAATTCTCATAAAACTAGACTATGATAAAACTAGAAAGGAAATGTACCATGCTTATTAGAGAATATGTGGTAATTAATTCCAATCAAAGATTAAAATATGGTCGTAACGTTATAAAAACAAATTATAAATGGTATAATTGCTATGAAATGACATGGCTAAATAAAAATCTCACCTAATACTTGAGGCAATGATTATATAAAAGGAAGGAAATGTTAAACCTTAGTAAGGTAACTGGTTCATAAGTAAAAAAAATCCAAATGGAAATTATATACCTCATGAGAGGCTGGGGGTTAAATAAGCTGGTTCCACCCTAAGTATTATACCATGGTAAAGGTTTCCATGAAATAGTGTTAAGATTGTGAGAACATGTTATAGTATAAGACTATGTAATTATACAAATTGTCTATCAATTTACTCCTTTGATTAATGCATCTATATACAATGCATTTGGAATGTGATTTGTTCTTCAGTTAGAAGAAAGTGTGATTAAGTGGAACCTAAATTTAATAGTTTATTACATACCATGAGATATGCATCTTTCATTGGATGTGCATAGCCAAACTTATAAGTATCCTTGAGTACAACAATATCAAAACCATGGTAATTAATAAGAAGCACAAATTGTATGTCATGAACCAATGGTTCAATTAAATGGTATAGATTGGTATCATACCAATGGAAATTCATATTTTGTACCAAGCTGTTTTGCGGGAGTCTCTTGTTAGATTTCATTGATAATGTATCTGGGTTGAATAAGACAACATAAGAAATGTTACATAAACCATGTAGGAATTCATAAATTGAAGGTGGTAATATGTAAGTACCCTAAGATCATAATTACCTACAACTAAGAGGGTGTAGGATTGAAAGTAGTAAAACTTTCATGTATAACTCATGAAGGGGATATGAGATTATATGTACACTAAATTATGCATGGCCAACAAGCTATTGAGACATAAAAGGGGCAATAGTAGATCACAAGAGATGAATTATTTAAGAATGAAGTATTGATATGATGATTATTAAACTTCAAAAATCTATGAGTTTATAGTTTTCTTTAGAACATTAATTAGAAGGTATGATTAAGATGAAAATCTTCATGAATACAATACTATACTATTGATATTATGTTACAACCACAGGAAATCAGAAAATGATTTGCACCTGATATAAAATTTTCTTTGGTTACAGAAATGAACCATGCTCGTGAAAACTCCTTATAAACTAAGCACAATTATTGTATTTACCATAAACAAATAAAGGAATGTTTGGCATGATACTAAATAATGGAAAACATGTGGATAAATATTATGTCATGTAAGTCATGCCATGAGGATGGTATGCTGGGTTGTATCACAAATGGTACTATGTATCAATAGTACATATGGTACATGTATGACTACATGTGTTACATCATTGAAATATGATATGTATATTGGTGTATATAATACACGTTGTGTGCAAGTATGCACAAAGACATTGGGTAGATGTCTGGTAGGGAACCCGACCTAGAGATTGCACAGAAGAAGGAAACTAAGAAGTGGTTCAAGGATAAGTAACCATGGTTAATTGCAGTATGGCATACATATGATTATGATTATATATAAACTAACATGATTATGATATGTTATGCAAATATGTCAGTTTATTTGTTGTATGCAAAGGAGCTGTAGAAAATAAGTGTTCGACAAGAGAACAAAGTCTTGGAAGAATGCAAGGCGAGAACATGCATTATTCAGATAAAATGAATAATGAGCAATAGTTGCTTTAGTAGTATTGAGTAACAAATCATGATATTGATTGTAGTTAAATTTATGCATCTATAATTTCTCTCAAATTGTTTGGAAACAATGTTAAAGGTAGTCGTGGTTGAAGATATGTTAGGAGCACTCCTTGTAACAAGTATACATCCGAGGACTTGCGTCAAATGGCAAGGCCATGAGAGCTATGGATTCAAAAACCAACCACCTGTGAATGAGGACATGATGCAGTGATACACCAAGGATAGTGTAAAATTTAAAGGGGGAGTATGTAACACCCTTCCCTTATCTGTTAGTCTATTGTAATCTAAGCTGGGAAAAGCTAGGTGTAATATGTAATATTGGAAAACAAATATGTTATTAAATAAATTAATAAATAAATCACTTGGAAAAGTGAGACACCAAAAGATGGGATTCTTGGTAAATCCCATTGAGGAATAGAATAGGGATAAATATTTTATGATAATCTTCTCGATGTGATTATTAGAGATAAACATCCGTCAAGGGAAAAACATAAATGCTTTGCAGGAGATAAAGGAAAGCTTTTATGAGGAAAAGCCTCACAAGAGATAAAGGAGAACTTTTTTGAAAAAGACCTAGGAAAATTGAAAAATCCATAAAAGTGAGACGCCACTAATGGAAACTATATCATGAAATAGGGTGTTAAATACCATTTGCATAGATTAATTAGGGACAGTTGATCCATCGAAAGAACCTTAGCTCAAGGGGAATCAGAGGTGATTCATGTTTTGGTGGTGGTACTTCACTCTCCAAGTGATGTTTTAGTTGGTTGCATATGCATGGAATGTATTGTATGTTGGTTTCTTATCTCTATATTTATTTCCTACTGTTGAAATGGTAAAATCATTCAACTTGAAAGTATATAAGTTG
The DNA here is from genome assembly GCA_000404065.3 of Pinus taeda. NCBI lineage: Eukaryota > Viridiplantae > Streptophyta > Pinopsida > Pinales > Pinaceae > Pinus > Pinus taeda. The sequence continues at coordinate 109,906 of APFE031705194.1, read as the reverse complement.
CGTTATCGGTATCTATGAAAATCATTGTATTATTATGCATGTAACTTTTATTGCACCCTAGTTAGTGGTGGAATCATAATAGGTAGTTAGCTTACTCTTGATTGACTTTGCTCATAATCATTGTGCAATAGTAGAATTGTTGGTATTAACTAAGTTTATGAATTAGTCATATGATGAAATGGTTGTTCAATCTAAACTTGATCCTTATTATATGTGATGAAGGAAAATAGTATGCCTCTAATTTATGTGCTATTATTTATACATAAGACTTTGGTGCATGCGAACAATTATGGAGTAATGTTGTTAGTTGTATAATGATGTAGTATTATCTATGCCATGCATGAGCTATATCATTAGACTTTTATACCTATAGAACTATCATCTTGGTTCATAGATATATTAGTTGCAATATACTCAAAGCAATATCATATTAATGTTGGTGAGGGGGTTGTCAAAGAGTGTAAAGGTTGTGTGTTATGATTAGTCCTTTTCCTCCAAACTGTAAATGGATAATTTGAATTATAAAAGCTAACAACTAGACCTAAATGCCCACATCCTGATATCAATTGGGGGATAATGTAGCTATTCTTGCCTGTGCATAATAGTCAAGACAGCAATAGATTTTATTATGGATGAAGTATGATTCATGCCCATTCTAGCGGAAATAGATGTAGTATAATGTTCTATTAATTTTTCATGGAGTATTGCATGAAGATATTAAATAAGTTCTAAGGGTCGCATGTCAAGACAGCATGTGATATTATGCCCAGGGTATGTGATTCTCTACCTTTATATTTCACAATAGTTAAGATCCTTAGTTCACTATACACGTGATGACTGTGAAATATTAAACTGTAACTAAGACAAAAAATTGTAAATTTTATGGGGTTAGAAGGTAATTTCCCGGGTAGGCTCAAGTGGTACGTTACAAATGATTTGTTTGCTTCTACTATATATAAACAAAGTATACATGCTTTATGAGAACAAAAATGACAAACATATTAGTTATTGTGGTGCTTAATGCATTTGAAATAGAAATAGAGCAATTTAGAGAAGCCTACTGACTAATAAGAATTGGACAATAGATTCTGAACATGACTTGTTCTAATTAATTAAAAAAAATTGGTAAAACAAAAGGTTTCACATTTATACAACTTATGATGGTCTAAGGATCTTATGCTAGTAATAAAATAATGCATGCCTCAAGTAAGGTGTGACATATAAAATGTTCCAAGCAATGAAGAGAGAATATAACAAACCATGCAACTCTCGTTAAATCGATAGGATGATTCAACCATATCTGATGGTTGAGGAATACTAGTAATCGAGATTCTTGTGTACACAGATAATTCTATCTAACAATATAGTCAAGTTAATGGAGAATCATACAATCTAAGATGCATATTTTGTACCACTATTTCCTATCAAGCAATATTGGAGAAATCTACCTATCATATTACATTGATAGTGTTGCCTAGTTTTGAACATGACAACATAACAATTATTGCATAAACTAATCAGGAATTTATTTTACATAATTTGATAATTGATTTGGTTTACAAGAAATGAATTATATTATACTAGGGCATGAGCTAGTGTTAAGGTGGGGTATCATGTTAATGACCTAGGTTCAACCCTCATGCACATAATACCCTAGAAATTAAGAGATTGAGGAGTGTGAGAACATTGTAATCTTGATTTAAGAATCATGTATAGGAGGTTTATGTACTTGCATATGGATTATTTAATTGCTTTTGGATATACACTGAATTATTCATCGCCAACAAGGTGTTGAGAGTACTGGTAAAAAGAACAAACATGAAAGCATATGACATAACTAGATTATGTGTACTGTACTTTGAGTACCAAACACTTATTTTCTTGGCTAAAAACAAGGTTAAGGTTGTTATTATTATTCAAATAATATTTAAGGCCATGCTAGATTACCTATCAAAATCTTTCTTTATGATTTGGCATAGGTCATATTCCGTTGTTTTTAAGACCTTGTCTAGTGACAGATTCAATCCCAAAACTCAAAGATTTTGGTATTATAAAGTTGTATTATGCATGATTACCTATATGTTATCATTTTGCTAAGATTTTCCTGCAACCACCAGATACATGAAAAGGATTAGCTAAATAAATTCACTTGAATACTATGACCTAAAATTATTTAGTTATGCTCTGGTTGCAAAAGTCGAACAGGTCCATGGATTTTTTATTCCCCAATCGACAAATCGAGCATGGTTTGGTTGGACTTGCCTAAAGGTAATGTGAATAAATAAAGGAAATTTTGGCATTAACTTGATGTTATTTTAATTATACTAACATGTTTTGAAAACATGTGGATAAGGTACATGTCGTGCATGTAATGCTGACATTTGGTATGATGTACACATTGTACAGGTGGTACTATGTACATGTGGTACAAATGGTATTGGTGTGTATGCAGGTATTACATGATGTTGATTGACCTTTATAGTTGTATGTGTGTGATTCCCACTATGTGTATGTGCACATGGTTGAAGAGAAGGCACTGGGTGGTTGTCTGGTGTGGAAATTGACCCAGAGTGTGCGCAAAATAAATACATAAGTGGAAGCTAAGGATTGATTAAATGATAAGTATTCATATTTTATTTTAGTTTTACTATGCCCATGATTTATGATTCTGGTCTATGATGATTACATGTGATCTATGATTGGGTTATGATGGTTACATGAGATTTATGATTTTGATGGTTATGTTTTGAGCTAGCCTTATGTGATATTTTTATACATGTGAATTGGTCAAATGTGCTTGTTTGATTTGTTGTGACTAATGCAAAGAGACTACATGAAGCAAGTGTTCAGCATAACAGAAATGCATTGGAAGAACATGCATTTCTTCATATTGTTTAATTAAAATGAAAATGAGAAATCATACTTAAATGGTAGGCAACATTAACTGGTAATTACTCAAATAGTAGCACTTTTATATTAAGTTATGATATTTACTGTAGTAAACAAATCGAGCTTTTATGGCATTTGAAATCTCTCATGGAATTGATTGAAACAAATGAAGGAGATTTTCTGGTAGAACTCCTTTGTAACCTATATATCGAAATATCTGATTCAAGTGGCAAGACCATGGGAATGTGTAATTTTAGAAACAACTACCTGGGAACGATGAAATAAATTGTAAGATGCATAAACACACTGAGGATGATGTGAATTTAAGGGGGAGAGTATGTAGCACCCTTCCATTGTATGTAATACATTAATGTTATCATGCTAGACCTACGTTAGAACTAAATTGTAACAGAAAAGCTAGGTCTAAGGAGTAAAAATGAAGGTAAATATTTTTATTATTAAATAAACAAAGATAATTTAACTGCATCGAAAACGAGACACCAAGAGATGAGATTCTTTCCAAATAAAATCTCATTGGTGAATGGGAATGGATAATTATTTCATGATAAGACTTCTAAATCAAATTCTAGATAAGTTTAATGGAATGGGAGATAAATATCCATTAACTTTATTCGCTGAAGAAATATGCTACGTTTAAGAAAAACATAAAAGCCTTGCGGGAGAGAAAGGCGCATTTTTTTGAGAAAGGCCTAGGCAATTGGATAAAACGATCCCCCAAAATCATGACGTCGCTAAAAGAAACCATATCATGAAAGAGGGCATTATATACCCGTTGAAGAGATCAACAAGAAGCAGTTGATCCATGGCAAGGGCTCCTGGCTCAGGGGTGACTGAAGGAAGTCAATTCTAGGTCGAGTGTTGGTGCTCGATTTTCCAAGTGACATTCTTTTAACTACTATAGTTCGATTCAATTGCATGGGATGTTCTATATGTTGGCTCCTTACTCTTTATGTTGTCAAATCTCTAAGCATACAAGTATAATTGCATGTTTTTTATAAGATGATTGAATCCTTATGCATATGACAACTATTAAAGATAAATTTAATCGAAGTTAAACGATAGTGATTGGAGCATAGTAGGTGGTTGTTAATATTGGGTCAAGGAGGTATATGATACTAGAAAAATGTGTTTTCAGTGTTTGTGTATTTTTTGTGAAATGTTTGACACTTGGAGTGAACATTATGTTATTATTTATGTACTAAGTAGTATTTTGTGGATATAGTTTTATTAGTACAATTTGGTTAATTAACATTGATAGATTTAGCATCACTTACATTCTTTTATAAAAATAGTTCTATTAGCTAACTAGATTTTTTAGCATGTCTCCACCCCTAACTAACGCACAATGCCTTGCTAAGAAAACTCATTCACAACCAATGGTACTAGTGAGACTTATCTTAAATTTTATATTATGGCATCTTATTTTTCAATAATATTTTTAATAAATAATATTATATATTAATTCAATATAATTCAAAAATCTAATATTATTTGAACGTAATTCAAAATCCTTTACGATGAAAATTATATATATTTATAGTAAAATTTAAAATCATATAATTTTAATTGTAAATATATACATATGTTTATATTTTTTATAAATTATGACTTTTAAAATATAATCAGCTTACATTTTAAGTAACCAAAAAATTTGCTGCTAAAATTTTAATATCAAAGTATAAATTTCAAACAGTGCAACAAACAAAACTGAGCATCAGAAATAAATTAAATATATTCACGCATAAAAGGCCACTCGTTGTTGCAATCATCCATATCATTTTTAATTATATTCACGTACAAAAGGCAAAAGGCAACTGGGTGTTGCAATCGTAGCATGCCATTTCTGCACAAATTAATATACATTCAGAAAGGTTTGGACGTGGTACCGCAGCAATAAGTCAATAAGAGGCTGAACTGCCGATGATGTGTTTCAAAAGTAAAAATAAATATATGATCGTCATGATGCATTCAATTTTTATTCGTTACTGATTTATTTTAATTCTGTATCGCTGGACCAGCAGCCATAAATAGTCAATAGATTTAGTTACTAATATAGAGCAGTACTATCGGATTATGACAGCTCGCTGGAGGAGAAGTCGCCATCTCTGCTCTCGTCGCAGCGACCGCTAAACAAGCTATCATAAGAAAATCTGCCAATACAGCTCCCTAATTAGTACTGAAATAGGATAAAGATAGATAGAAAGATAGACAGGCGGTGATTAGCATACCACATCGCTGGACAACTCTGCTCCTGAAGTGGAGGAATGGCCTGTAGTGAGTGAGATTTGGGCAGGGTTGCATCGATAAACAACTCGACTGCTGAAGTGGAGGAATGTCCTCTAGTACCCAACTGCGACACAACCATCACGTTATGTAGATCAGCCTATCGAGATCATAGGCAAAAAAATATATGCATCTTAACATAATTTCAAGTTTCAATAAAAGAGCACCTTTGTAAGAAGTTCGGTTTTCTCCTTTTCCAAACAGCGTACCTATAACCCCAATGACAAAGCACAAAATTGATTAGGGTGTATAAGGATGGACTATATTATTATCAGCAATAAAATTTTATTTTTTCATAGGTTGTAGTTTATTTAGTTTTTAGGTTTACAAATATATATTTTTCTTGTTTTTAACTTTTTATAATATCATACAGGAAAAATCACGTTGAGATAGCGTAGCTTTTAGACATACATAATTTTGTTACAGATTGTACCATGAAATTGTAAAGTCCAAATTCTCCACTTAATTATTAGACCACATTCTCACAACTAACTAAAAACTCAAAAGATTACTATAATAACAAGGGAGCCACTGCCGTAGCGGTAGTCCCTGCCGGGGTTGAGAAAGCCCTGACGCCCGTCGTCGTCCTCACAAAAACACTCTTAAAAGTTAATTTCAAAATAGAAATATGAAAAAGAAACACTATTTTGAAAATACTTGTATTGTAGTAATGTTTTTAATTAAAGAAATTTGATTAATCTATGTCATTATTGGAAAATACAGCAAAAGAAAAGGCGCTCAAGTATTAAAGCAGAAAAATCCATGCAACTCACCATATGTGTTTGATATGCAGGTAGACATTCTAGTAGAGAAACACGTATACATTAATATTTAAATTAATCTTTTTAGTCAAAGAAATTTGATTAATCAATGCTATTATTGGAAAATACAGTGAAAAAAATTGCGCTGAAGTATTAAAGCGGAAAGATCAATACGAACAACCCTATGGGTTTCCTTCACGGGGATCTCTCTGCAATTAACTGTGTTGGAAGTCGGGGTTGATGTCTTCAAAGCCTTACAGTCATGCTGCACTCCATTATGTGAATAATTCAATGAAGAGCATTAGAGGCTCTGCATACCGTCTTTTTGAAATGAACAACCGGAATTCACGGGGATCTCTCTGCAATTAACTGTGTTGGAAGCCGGGGTTGATGTCTTCAAAGCCTTACAGTCATGCTGCACTCCATTATTTGATTAATTCAATGAAGACCATTAGAGGCTCTGCATATCGTCTTTTTGAAATGAACAACCGGAATACCCGAAGGGGCCGCTCGACAGAATATCTTGCGAGAAATCACTGCCGTAAAAATGGCAATCAGCCTTTAGAATCCGGAACACATTAACAAAGAGTGATACAGAGTAAAAAAAACGAAAATAGTACATAGGATTTCAGAGAAGACTCATAACATTGGTAAAATGTGAAAATACTTGTATTGTAGCTACATAGTTCTCTGAAATTAATGTTTTCAATCAAAGAAATTTGATTAATCTATGTCATTATTGGAAAATACAGCGAAAAAAAGTGGTGCTCAAAAGCAGAAAAATCCATCCAACTCACCATATGTGTTTGACATGCAAGTAGACATCCAGTAGAGAAACACGTATACATTAATATTTAAATTAATGTTTTTAGTCAAAGAAATTTGATTAATCTATGCTATTATTGGAAAATACAGGGAAAAAAATTGTCCAAGCTATTATCTGGTCCAAGCTTTCTAGACTTAGCCTACAATAATCAATGGTAAATTCTTTTACGAGTTCAAACATAATTTTTCCTTCCGTAATTCAGTTTAATACAATGACCTACATATATATTTATGTAAAAAAGCATAGCAGAATTCTAATTACTTTAAGAAAATTTCACTTATCTCATCCAAGTTTTTGAGACTTAGCATGCAAATAAACTTTGTTACTGGATATTTTACATCCCAACCTTAAGACTACTACTTCCTATAGTCTTCCCCTATACACAAGAACCCTTTTTTTTTTTAATATAAGATCTTAATTGTCTCACAGCTATCTTGTTGTACAGGAACCTTTTCTTCTTTTTCTAATATGAGAATTTTAAATCTGAAACACCATTAAATTTTACAGTTTCATGAATATTTGATCATTGGTTTCGTAATTTAGTGTTAATTTTGATTATTTTACTTGGATCATTTTAACAAATGTTTAAAAAAATTAACTAACGGGTAAATCACCACCTACGATGAACCATTTAGGGTGAAATTCCATTCCTCCTTCCCCCAAAGTTAAAAAAGAATAAAGATAATTAAATCCAACCCAGAGGCAACAACAGAAGCCACCCCAGCAAACGTAACGTCTGCCATATATAACATGCAATATTCCACTAATTGTTTGCTCATTTATGTAGCTTGTAGTAATGCATTGGAAGAAAACAAATGAATCGTTTTCCAAAAAATGCCCTGCAATCAGAGCAGGTGTTGACAGAGATAGTGCCAGTGGGCAGATGGTATAGAATCAGTGGAAACTGGCAATCCAATAAATAAATCTAGCTGCCTTGTTACTAGCCCTACTTTGTGCATCTATTTTTGAGAGTGTGGAAGAGAATGTTCTTACATCTTACAGTATTACGTTCTGAATGTTTTAAAGGAAACTGCCAGAGACTTCTGGACGTTTTTAACTGGCACAGTCTTTATGGTTAAAGGTTTGGATTTTTCAGGCTTGAAATTTGATGATATAATTTTATTTTAATTTTTTAATATTTATAAATTCCATTTTAAAATATATAAATAAACTTAATATTGGTATAAATATAGTAAATTTCATAATTTAAATAAATATTTTTAACAAATTCAGGGTATTGCAGATAGATTAATATTGTTGCAAATAAATTAAAATTGGAAATCATTCTACATGAAATTCAAACCACAAACTATGTGCTTTTCATTTCAACAATAAATTGCTGAACCACAAACTATGTGCTTTTCATTTCAACAATAAATTGCTGAGCAAAAGGAAAACATTTAACAAGAAGTTTGGATAATCACCTCAAGTCACAAGTATATCTTGAAACCTATGTAGTAACGGATACTCATTTGAATCCTACTCTGTTGTAATTTACCTTAACCGACGCTTACCTGCAGTAACCAAACATGTGAATTTTGCCCACTAAAATAATCTTTTGCACGGGAAATACGTTTGATTTTGTGACAGATACATTAAATCGGTGAGGCTGCTATGACTCTTCCAGATCTGCCACATGAATGCTAATCTTCTTTCGACCGGAGACCTTAACGTATTCTAGCCGTTCTAACTGAACCCTAATATCTCTTACACCTGTCTCTGGACATGCACTGGAGAACATATAATTCAATTTTTTTCGCCTGTAAACGTCCTGTAGGCTTGGCACCGATATGAACTATTATGTGTGTATAAATTGCAGACAGTTTTCATATTCAACAACAAACATGAGTGTATAGTAAGCTCGAAAGGAGCCTCAGAGTGAGGAGATCAAAAGATTTGGCAAATAACTTCATAATGGATAGTTTGCAGGAAGCCGAATGGAGGAAAGCTCAGGCCATGCACATTACTGGGCGGGAAAATTAAAATTAAAATTTTGAAATTCAAAATATAAAATTCATTTACATGACATCAATAAAGGTTCTACGAATAAGATACAGACTGCGGGAGGGACAGCGAAAAGACGCACGGCAGCGGGCGTTCTCAATTGCATACTTTTCACAAATTTTCCGTCTCCCGCAAGGAGATGGATCTCTCTATGGCTGTCCAGGGCCATGTAGGGGAATGGTGAACCAGCTTCTTTAGGGGTATTAAATGTTTTATGATAGGCTGGTTAGTTCTGGTTGTAACTTTGGTCTCTCGAGGGTCAGCGTGAAGTACACTTTTGCATCTGCTGATCATTATGCATGGGCATAATTCTAGGGTAATCAACTGGAGTTAAATTTGATGGGTGCTTTTATCGGTGAGGAAATTTTTTATGACAGTTTTATTTTTAAATGGCTCATCACGTGATTTTTAACAGTTTTATTTTTAAATTGCTCATCACCTGATTTTTAAGACTTTTAATATTTATTTGTACAAATTTTATCTAATTTTTACAAATTGTTAAATTTTTTAGAATACCAACACATATAAGTAAGGTGCCAACACATATAATTAAAATGTGTTTTAAATAATTGAATATCAAAATTTAATAATAATAAAAAATTGGCAAGATTTCAACTTAAAACTCCAAAAAGTGAAACAATGGCAACTGGGGAATATCTGCAAATTCAAATATAATTAGCAGTTAAAGAAACTTAGTTAATCGCAGCCATTATCTTTAATGTCATCATCATCACATCCCCAACATAATTTGAAAAAAAAGATAATTAACACTAAAGGAACGTACTTAATGACAGCCATTATCGTTAGAGCCATCATCATGACATACTCACATAACTTGAGAAAAGAAAAGAAAAACGAACACGAACCATCACAGTACACAAACAAGCCCAAGCCCCGAGTTACAGTTCAATTACTTGAAACGGGAATGCCTAAAAAACCAGCAATAAATTCCTTAAAACCCAGAAAAAAGCGTGAGAAACAAAAGAGATGAATATTGTAGCAGGACAAGAGCAACACTTCTACTTACGACCTCCTAGGCTCAAATTTCAGACACATTAAAATTAGTGTCAATATTTAAATTTAAAGTTTTCATATTAAAATTATTGAAATTTGGCCTATTATAGTTTTCAAAATAATAACAATATTATATAACATAAATTTCAATTTAAAATATAGAAATAGATTCGGCATAAGCGTGAAAACTCTTTTACTCTACAACTAGTGCAAAATTAACCAGAAACTCAACCACACAAAAAGCCAAAAAGTCCCCGGTTAAACTGTGATCTAAAACGCCTCAAGACGGCAGTGTTTAAGGTAGATGTGGGAACCCTGACAATAAATAGTTATATCCTCTAAAAGTTGAAAAGGTCCCAGGTCAGTAACTTAGACTTCACACCAAAACCCTATCTATCTGTCGTGAATGCCTGAAGAAAGATTAGCCGTCTACAAATATACCATAATCTGTAAAAATCATGGAAATATAATGCTAACATCAATAGCAGAATTGAAAGATTCTGCAAATAAAGCTGGCATAACTCACTGTAAAGGAAGTAAATACATGGATGGGCGGCCTCTGTCACGCAGTTTGAACCCTGGTGCTTGCAAATCGTAAAGAAAACCAGAAAATCTTCATAGTGACAATCACAATCACAATGCAAGGTGCCGACGGAGGGTAGGGGCGTATTTAATGAGATGCAATGGGACGACGTCCGAATAGAATGACACGGGTGTTCGACATGCACGTGGCAGGTAAATTAGGTGCGGGCTTAACGTGAAACAGGCCCTAGAAAGAATTTAGCATAAGATGATATTCATTAATGAAATTTTGGATTAAAAACCTGTTCGCAGGAAAATAGCATAAAGGCAGATACATAAAGTTATTATATTATTTTCAAAATACCTTAGTTCCTTTCAAACTTTGGATAAGAAAAAGGTTGCAGGTGTATTTTTCCCTCGATGCGCGCGAAGTTTCCAATAAGAGGTCAAAAACAAAACTTTGGATAAATTGTCTAGAACGCTAAATTGCAATCCAAAACTTAGGATAAAATTTGGAAAAGCATAAAAAATTTTGGTCAAAAAAACAATTAATTGATGGTGAGCGATAGATTGATCGCTAATAGTCCCAGGCAGGGACTAATAACAACAAACAAGTAATACTAAAATAATGAGCAGTTATATAAAGAAGTAAGTTTCTTTAAATAAACAAGTTTGCTTAAATATAATGTTTATTGTTTTGATTTATATGCGACTAGAAGTCTATTTAATAGACATTATAAAAACTTTTATATATATAAAATAAACGAACAACATATATTGTATTACTAATAACAAAAATATTTATATAAAAATGAATTATTCATATTTTTTAAATATAATATATTAATGTGTAAATTTTGTTTTTTTTGAATTTTAAAATTAATCGGAATAAATTTTATTGAAATTGATAATGGCTTATATTAATTTTCATTATAATTAAAAAAAAAATTAGAAAATGTTGTAATATATTTTAATTATTTAAGATTATTTTTAAGCAATAATTGTAGAATTGAAATAACCAGTGTTCAAAGCCAATCATATTTTAATAATTTTGTTATGCATAGAATAATTTGTTAATTACCAATATAAATCTATGTTCACCACCCAAAATAGATAAATATGCTGTTATGATGGACATGTGTGTGTAATTTTTTATTGTTTAGATTGTATTTTTCAATATTTTTCCATATTTCATATTTCATTGTGTAATTGTTTGAACTATAAAAATTGAATAAATTACACATTTCCCTCTTATTAAAACGTAGCTAAATTATTTTACTTTTAATTTCTTCTTTCTAGTGTCAACATTAACATACACCAACACATACTTTAACTTCATTTGTGGGCCCATATATTTATATATATGAATATTCAAACATTTTATTTAAGCTCTATATTGATGTACCTATATGACAAATGGAATATTTATTTCAACTTATAATGATTTTATTTCTATAAATTTAATATAAATGTTGGAATCACAATTTCCGTTACACCAAAACCCACAAGTGTTAGTAAACAGATGCATCGCCAAAGTTAATAGATTCATAAGAGGCATTTAACCAAATGTCACAAAACACTCAAGGAGTTTTCTTTTATCCAATGTCCAATAATCTCCCCCCTGCATAAGCCAGGTGTGATTAGAACTCGAGACCTTTGGCTTTGATTATGAGGGCTTCAATAACAAAGCAATATTATATCACATGCATTCATATTTAGCTATTAAAAATGAGGAAAAGATGAAACAATATATTGAGCATATAATAGGGGGATAAAGGGTTTTTATATGTTGTATAGAAATACGTATACTATAAGATATTATTTATACAATACATTGGGATGTGGAGACAAAAAAAAGTGGGATGGAGAAATAGAGGTTTAGGAGTATTATGGGAGTAGTGAGGGTGGGAGGGAGAAAGAAAACACTATGATAATATGAGGTCCATAATAGCCTAATATTCAAACCTATCACCCTCGTATTAATATGCAATTCATGGTAATGTTTAAGTAAAAGCGACATTCTTCTTTATATTTTATTTTCATCCTTTTACTTAAATTTTTAATATTAACATGAAATGAATCGGTATATTTGAGAGTCTTTCGACCTTATTACATTTCATATGGTGAAAGTATAATTCCAATAGATTTATCAGTTTTTCAAGATTTCAAGATTGGGGGTATTGCAATGTTTCCATTGGAATTTGTCATGTACTATGCTATGGAACTCATATTTAATCAAGAGAACCAAGCGCTCTAGGTACCTTGATGTTAGTGACATTGGCTTTTGAACTCCTCTATCATGACCCTACTAAAAGTGCACCTGTCACTCAATCTGAATCTTGACTTGACATGTTACATATTTTCTATCTTATGTTAATGCTCGGAGGGTGATATTAATGACAAATATCCTACGATAGCCAATGATTTTGATGATATGTTGGTATTCGTTGTAGCATTTTTTTTTTTTATGCTACAGGCTATCCAAAGCCTATTTGTTGGTGTATTTTCAGCTCAGAGATGTATTGCACTCAATGTTATTTTTGTTACGTGCACCCTTGCATGCTATATAAATGAGAACTTGTAATTTGTGAACCTATGGTTGATAAGGATTATAACTTCTAGATGAATGATGTTATATGATTTAATCCATGTTTTTATGTTTTTTAATCACAAATGCATCATTATTCAATCTTTTGTTCACATATATGCATCAAAATATATAGAAATATATATTATATAACATTTACTCACAAAAATGCTCGCAACCTAGCAGATTTTGAAAATTTCACTCCTTGCTCCCATTCCGACTCTCGCTTCCTACTTCTGCTCCTGCTCCCAAGTAGCCTTGCTCTAGAACATACATGCATCACAATAATAATACCCCTATTATCTATGTCTAATGTGGGTGATTTAACATTTTTTTACCTGTTTCTCTACTATTTTTCCTCCCAATTATGGGGCAGTAGAGAAGACAACAGATACACCACCTTCACCCTTTCCTTACATCAGTGATGGACATGCTCAATGAAAGTGAAGGAGAGAGTGATACCGACTATTACTTGGTGGAGGGTACATGCATGCCACAAGAGATAGTGACATAAAATCTTTAATAGAAGAGAGTGCATGCATCCTAAGGACACACATGTCACACCTTCAATTAATTGCAATTTAGATGTTATTTCAATTTAGCAATTTCAGTTTTAGATCACTATTTTCTATTATTAAAGCTTTTCTTTTTGTTATTTTTAGCATGCATGATCTATTCTTGCTAAGAGAGTGTAGATCCTTAGTCAATTAGAATATTTATGCATGAGAAATTTCCATCTTGAGGAAACAAATCTCAAGGAAGGGAGGCATGCTTGCATGCTTCAGTTCATATTTTGATGAAGAGACACTTAATTGGCACTCTTATCATGCAAATATGGTACACTAGGTGATCAAGGTAGTGCTATGATTTGACAAAGTCCAACCAGATAGGTTTTTGAATGTGTCCATATTCATTGTACTTTCTCTCCTCTTCCTATTCTATAAATGAAACGAAAGGTGTGTCATTGTGTTGGTTATTGATGTTTCATTTTGGACTATTGTAGTGTATATTTTTTAGTATTCAATAGAAGATAGATACAATTGAGAGTTCAAATCTATGTATTTTCCATTCAAATTTTCCACAGTATATATTTGTAAATCATTTAACTTATAAGTTCCTCTTTTTTATTGAGACAACAAAGTCTTTAGCTACCTAGTATTTAGGTTAATGAAAATAAAGGGATATAAATATAAAGTGGTATAAAATATGTTAATGAAAAATGGGTACCTACAATATCTGGTGAAAGTAGGGACATTTTAAATTGGGAAGGTGTATACGGGCATTTTAGACTGGGAAGGTGTACTGGGTTTGTATTGGTAGGGGGTTTAATAAAGTGGCTTTTAGAGGTATTATCCAATATGTAGTCAAATTAAGGGTATTATTTAGTATGCCATGAAAACACGTGTTATGCCATAGGTTCATTGAGTAAATACCCCATGGCTCTAATACCACTTGTTTGAATCACAATTTTCATTACACCAAAACCTGCGGGAGTCAGTAAACAAATGCATCACTAAAGTTAACAAATCCACAAGACATGGTTAAGCACATGTGGCGAAACATATGAAGAGCATTGGTTTATCCAATGTCCAACATAAAATACATCCAAATATTTTATTTATAACTCCAAAAATGTAAAATATTTTATTTATAACTCCAATAGCATCAAAGAAAAAGTAAGTAAAATCGAGTAACATAAATACCAAAGAAAGATTAACTCTCGTAATGAAACATGCGACAATATATATTTTCTGGATTCTAATTTCATGAGACTAAATACATTTTACTAAAAGTACGGAGGCTTTAGCTCCATTCACCCACTTTAAAAAAAAATCTATAGAACATTATTGCAACTCCTTTTTTACACAGTAAAACTATTTTAGGCACACAAGAATGAAAATCTCAAATAGGAAAAAGCATTATGACTTAACTTATATTTAAACACACATTTCACCTTTTACATCGAGCTAAAAATTTATATAATAAAACATAAAACCATACAAATACACAAATTAACTATTAGTAAATAATAACGTTGAGCAGTATGCATATTACTTGCATGCAATTTAAGTATGCATTCCTCACTTAACCCATATATTAAGAGACCATACGAACTGTGCATTAATATTTTTACAGTTTTACTTTACGAATGTTGACTGCTTGTTACCCGTCGCTTCCAGAGATGAAAAGTGATATCTGGTCAAAAACAAGTTATTTATAACTTCAGCTCTAAGTAAAAAATCTAAGACGTGAGTTTCTTTCTACTCCAAGAATGGGAAGACATGTTATTTTCTATCTGCAATAGCAATAGAGTGGTCATATTGGTCATATTCATTAAATGGGGTAGTTGAGATTATTTGTAATTCCCCAACTTAATTACAACTATTAATATTCACAATGCTTAAATTATCTTTTAGATGAACACAATTTTTATTTTCCAATGGTTTAGTGAAGATGTCTATATATCGGGCTTAAGATTCATAATGTTCCAAAACAATTTCTATCTTATGGATAAGCTCCCTAATAAAATGCTACCTTCTATCAATGTGTTTATTCCTTTTATGAAAATGAAAATTTTGGATAAATAAGATGTAGAGTTATTGTCGCAATAAATCATTATTTTTTTTGTTCATCTTAAATCTTTCAACATTTTCTTTATCCAAATTTCTTGACAAGTTTCCACTGTTGCCACTACATATTCAACATCAATTGTGGAAAGAGAAACAATTGGTTGTTTCTTGGAATCCCATGAAATGACTCCCCAACCCAAATGGAAAACGTAAATTGATGTTCTTTTAATATTATGTACACTTTCTTCCCAATCGCTATTAGTATATCCAACTAGCCTAAATTCATTTGATGTCGTACACAAAATGTCATATCCCTCTGTTCCATTAACATACCTTATAATTCTTTTAGTTGTTAACCAATGTGTCTCCTTTGGATTCTCCATGAATCTAGAAGCTAAAATCACTACATACATTAAATTAGGTTTAGTTGTAGTTGAATACATGAAGCATCCAACCATTCTTTTGGATAGAGGTAGATTTACATTGTTGCTACAATCTTCCTTACTCAATTTTAAATCCATCGTTGTTAGTGTTGGTGCATGATTGTTGTTTTGCATTTTGGATATCTTTAATATGTATGTTGTGTCCTTTTTTTAGAAAACAAAATTGCATCTTCCATTTGTTTCACTTCGTTTCCTAGAAAGTACCTTAACAACCCAAAATCTTACATTTCAAACATATTTTTAATGACTTCTTTCAAATCGTCAATAGGAAGATCCACATTGCCTATGAAAATTAAATCATCTACATATAAAACCACAATTAAGAACATACCATCACTTTATTTAATAGAAAAAGTAGATTCACCATCACTTTTACTAAGGCCATTATCCAACAATTATGAATCTATTATTCCATACTATGTGCACAATGCTTTATTCATTAAATAAAGAGCTTTGTTTATTCTATCCAGATTTTCTTGTTGCTTGTATACAGTTCCTATTTCAATACCCCATTGAAGAAGTTGGATTTCACGTCCTTTTGAAATACTTTCCACTTATGTTGCACTACCATTGCTAAAACTATTCTCATGGTTTTCATTGTTGCGACTAACATAAATGTTTCAACATAATCTCTTCCAAGTTGTTGTTTACATCCCTTAATGACCTAACTTTCTTTATGATTTTATATTGTTCCTTTCACATTTCTTTTGGTCTTATATAACCATGCCACACTTATGACTTCTTTTCCTTATGAAAGATTAAGTAATTCCTATCAATCATTCTTTTCTATAGAATTTATTTATCTATTTCTTCATCCATTGTTGCTACCCATTTTTATTCTTTAATGGAATCTTCAAAATTAATTGCATCATATACATGTTAAAATAAAGCAAAAAGAGAATTCAAACCCTCACTACTTTCACCTTCATTTTTCTCATAAATATCACTCAAAATTATGAATATTTGTCTTCTCAAGATTGCCATAGTTGGATTTGATGTGTCACTTAAAGTTGAACTTGTGGAATGTGGTGTTTCTATCCCAAAATCAAAACTTCTTGTTGTTGATGAGCTCTATTGTCGACTTGAAGAAGTATTTTCTTCAATATGTGAGTTTGTCCTATTCCATTATCCTACATATAAATATTTTTAATTGAAAATAACTCCCTTTATCACTTTTATCTCATGTTACAATAGAAACACTAGGTTGGAATTAATATTGATATACTTCCAATAATTCTTATTAGTTTTGATATATAAGTTAAAACACAGGATATATATATATATATATGAAATTTCAAAAGTGCTACAATATAAGTCATTCAAAGTCAAATAGCATGACTCATTCTAAAGCGGTAAAGGCTATGTTTGAAACACTAGACTTATATTAAATTGGTTTGGGACTTAGTACCCTAATTTTTAATTAATTCCACTATGGGATTTTGATGATCTCTATTATCCACTTAAGTAGTATTTGGTTGAATATGTGATTTTTTCCTATTCCATTCTCTTACATATGGATATTTTTAATTGAAAATAACTCCCTTGTATCACCATTATCTCATTATCTCCTGTTACAACGGATACATTTTGTTGGGATTAATGTTTTAGTACTACTAATTCCTACTAATGTATAAGTTAGAAAACAAGAATTATACATATATATATATATATAAAAACTCAATTCCTTGAAATTTAGATATTTCAAAGGTGTTCACGTATATGGGTTAAACCCGTTACTTGACATGCTACATGAGTTGGATCGAGGAGGCCATCCATCACACATGGGTTGCAAATTGATAGGCCATGACTTTAACCATCCCAACTTCCTTCACATGGATTACCTGCCATGCCTACCTCATATTTCGATGGCTTGGATTTGGTTTGGAAATCTAACGATGGATAGTTTGAAAGATATCAACTCTGTTATGTGTTCCGGTTGATTTTCTTGCCACAATACCCCTCATTCTTACAGTTGTTCTCTTTATTTCTTCTAGTGTTGACATGTCTACACATGGAGAGACACCTGTGGACTCGTGGACGAATGGTAAATGTTTTGGAATTCGCACTTCATTACTTTATATTCAAACTCCCTTTACTCTTGCAATTGTTCTGCTAATTTATTCATTGTTTCTAATGTAAATTTTCAGGAAATAAACGGGATTTAACTTGGCACAAGGTAGATACTTCCTTAATGGCATTGCAACGTGGTTTGTGTTCCTTCATGCACATCTCTCTAATGTTACCGATATTTATTATTCTCAATTCGTTAGTTTATTTGCATACATGTCCTTAAGGGTATTTTTATTAAACCATACTTCTAACATTATATTGGAATTCGAATTGATCATGCTTTCAATACACCATTACTTTTCCCTGGATGCCTTGGAATTTTAGTAAGCATCCTTATCACTCTTGATTCTCAACATTTTTTCCTTATTTTCACTATATGGTCTTAATCACATTGTGAACTAGGGTTTTTCCCTGTTAACCGTAAGGTTAGCCATGTTAAGGTTAGCCATGGTCATAGCCTCTAGGCTCAAAATCCCCTCTATTTTCCTCCTTTTTAATTTTGAATTGCCCCTATGGCGTTTCGACTTTTGGTTCTCTAAAAAAAAATTATTATTTATTGTTCAGTGTTGTCATTGTGAATATAGAGTTTTTTCCATAAAGCATTAGTATTGTTATTACAACACTCCATTACTTTAGAATGACCCTAGCAAGTCTTAAGACTCAAACTTATAATACACAACTTTTTATTCATGTCTCTAGTTTCTTTCTAATATAATATAGTTGCTTTTTTTTAAATACTATAATAAAAATGAATTTATGTTGGCCTTGTAGAGAGATGAATATGGATGATATAACTCTAACTTTCAAGGTATATATTTTATTTCTACATTATGCACTTGAACACTTGGTCATTTTCACAACTTTGTTTGTATTCTTTTGTTTTCTTATCTTTAGCGCTCTATCTTGAATATATTATATGTATGGTTTTTAGTGGAGTGTGTTCACACCATTCCATTTCATATCTAGCAATTTACATTTGAAAACTAAGTCCATAATCGACTTTATTTTCGTCCCTATAGGTTGGTCGTATTCACCTAAGTATTGTCTACCATGAATGTGATTGATAAGTCTCATCTATCCTATCTGTGGTTCCTCAAGAGACATAACGCCAGTGTTTTTTGAGTTGATTTAGTTTTGAATATGTACTTGTTCTCCCCTTTGAGGGTTTTTAGGGCTCATGGTCCATATGTCATTTAATCAATGTAATTTATGTATAAGGCTAAAATCTTGTTCAATTATAGGATCATAAATCTACTAGGTCCTTGTAAAACTTTTCATTTTATTTATTTTGACTTGATATATATATTATATGTTTCTTCCTACTTCATATGATTTCGTATACTTTATATCTTTCTAAAAATTGATTATAGAGAAATCATGCTTTCACATTATTTTCTCGCTCAGATTATTGTATGAATTCTATGTACTGGTTGTTATTAATTAATACCCTTAATAGGGTCAATTCACTTTCCTTAATTGATCTAGTACATAGGTTATTGCTCTTAAAGTAACAAATTTTTTTCCAATTCAAATTATTGCTCTATTTAGTTTACTTAGGTAAAGGTGTCTACTCCATCCAACTTATTTAATTCAACCTTTGGAAATTCCATTCCCTTTGTAAAACATCCATAAGTAACTGCATTTTTTGGAGTTAAATTCCCTTGAAATTTCCTTACTATTGGAAACTTGTTCAATTGCTTTTTTCATGAGCCTCACATCTTTAGATTCTCTAATCCTTTCTAGGGATCCCTCAAATTGTTACGTATTTTTCATCAATATTGGTTTCCAATTGCTTTAACATTCCTTCCATGTGATTTTTTTTCATCCATATTATTTTCCATATTTCATTCTATTTTTGTTTGAGAATTGATCAAATTAGCCATCTTCACTGACATATCATTTAATTCATAGGTTTGAATATCTAATTTTGATAGTTGATTTCTTATATCATTATCTTTTTGGCAAATCATGTATGATCTTTTTAAAAAAAAATTAGTGCAATCAATTTTGGATCTTTCTTAGGATCCAATGGAAATAGTTATCGGGTCTTAAGGAACACGGAGTATTAGGTACTATATCTCTACAATATACATGTAAGTTCAACTAGTAGTTGTCAGCCTAATATCTTAGTGCAATAACTAAGGAGGCCCAATTGTGCCTTTAGCCATGCTACCTTAGTATCTAATTTCTAGAGAGTGGTCTCGTTGAGTGTTGTTATAGTGTATATAACTAGAAGGAAACCTAATAACTTATCTAGATCAAGCTTAAGGCATTACTAATGGATTTTTTATTTACCTAAAGGTACATAAAAGTGGAATTATTTATGCAAGTAACTTTTTATTATTCTACATGAAGGGGTAACAACAAAGGTTACGGTAAAATCATGTGTAATTCTAATTTTCCTTCTTCCCCTAACATAGTTTCACATGTTGAATGATAATTTTATGTGAATATGGCAGAACATGTATCTATATATGTATTTTTAAATGATTTTTTTAACCTAGGCGAAATATCCTAAAATAGTTTAAACATCCATAAGTTATATATTGTACATTATAGTGCATCAAATTCTTAAAAAAATTCCATGAGTAGTTCTTTATATCTCCTCAAGATTAAAAAAAATATATTTTCTATAACTCTAATGAAGATATATATCAAAAAAATCCAAGACACATTTAAAATTAATTTCATAATTAATCGCAAAGCAGTAGAAACCCTAAATTCCACATGGTATATATGAATCAAGTATGATATTTTGACCACTTGTATAATACTAATTCTTCTCAATCACCTAAAAATGTCACATTCAAAAGCTTTCTAGAATGAAACTTAGAGCAAAATTGCTAAGATGGCTTGTTTGTCCCAACAAAATGCTAAGATTATTTATACGTTAGACAAAATATATTGATAATAATAAAAACTCAGTCAATATCAATCAATTTTAAGAGGGAAACCTTTCTTACATTAAATCTAATGCATAATATAAGGTATGCCCCTTATAACATTAGGCCTCCTTATTTTATATATAAGAGATGAAAAATACAATTATAATAAAAAATTATATTGAACTAAATAATTTAACACATATACTAATAGTAAATATTTATTAAACCATTTAGTATAAATACCCTGAAGCTTTAATATAAAATTTGATGATAAATTTCAAAAATTTAAATTAAACACTATATAAATTAAAAAATATATAAATTATTAAACAATTTCTTAATTTGTATCATATTTTATGCCATGGAAAACACAAACTACAGGTACCTAATTTTAGTACTGTAATCTGGCGAAAATTTCCTTCTAAATCATGACCGAGAGGATTCAACCAATATTGGAAATATCGCACAAATCATTATGCACGGGAGACGACAATACTTATAAATATCATATACTTAGAGGTTTCACATTATATGGTGTCTATGTTCCTATGTACAAAGATTAAGTTTTCATACTTCGTTAGAAATTTCCAAATATCTATATTTTATTAATTAAAATTTTCCACTTGATAAACTTTTAGAAATTTTCAAATATCCAGATCTCATAAACTTATTAATTGTTACTCTGAAATACAAATCTAATAACACAACAATTTCGTTTTTTTAAAATTTATTTCCTCCTTTAAAGTTTAAATTTTTGCTTCTAATATGGATTTTATTTTATTAAATTTTATTTCTATTTAGGCATTTGCAATATCTATGCCTATCCAATGCCACTTACAAACAAGGATTTATGCCTATCCCATCAAATTTAAAATCTTAGCAAAACCGTATAGTGTTGCGTTTACATGTGATTCCAAAAGGTTTCATACTTTTAGGTGTCGTAAAACCGATGTTTAATTACTTTATGTGTACTTAAATTTAGAAATTTAAAGAAAATGATTTGATTCACTTTGGACATATACGTATTCCACGAACAAGTTAAATTACAGAGTAAGCGCATCCTTTTTCAAAATAGTACAACAGTAAAAGTTTAGTTTGGTTATCATAATGTCCCGCTGATGCCGTTCAATGTCATTTCTTTGAAACATGCTTATTTAATCAACTCGAAATGTTTTTATTTTGACTTAAATTAATAATTAAAAATTATTGATAGACTATTAATAATAAAATTATATTACTAAAATATAAAGAGATATTGGATGTACCTTGTGCAGTAATAATTTGGAACTCTGAAAAAATACTTTCATCTGCAATAAACAAAAACTTATTAAATTAACGTTTAATTATAATGGAATGAAAAATACAAAATTACATTTAAATTTATTTACCTGTGTAGCACGAATCTTTCTTATGCCTTTCCGTAATTGCTTCTCAAGTTGTTGCAATTCTTTGACCGTTAATGACTCCAAATTTTCACCAACCATGTTCTTGCTCATAAAAGGGAAGACAAAAATATGAAAATAAATTAAAATCTTTAAATAACCTTTCATATAAATGATGAAACATTAAACGAGTATAACGCTATATATCGTCTTACTTTTTTTCTTTTTTCCAACATATTTATCTTCTTATGCAACTTCTCCAGCTGTAACACATCAAATTCACATTTTGTATATCTGTGAGTACAATTTTCATAGATTGGAAAAAATTATTTAATGATAGTGAAAAAAAGGGGCATGGAAATATTTTTAAAAATATTATATTAATTAAAAGGAATTTTAATAAAAAATAGTATTTCACATATAAGTAAATGATTATATTTACATAATTATTTAAAACTAGTGTTTTTTATAAACTATGATTTATTGTTTTTTTTTCTCTCTAGCAAGTTTATGCAATATATTAAAAACTGAGATTATATCTAATTATTTAGAATAGATTCAATTTACATTGAAATATGATAATATAAAGCAAAAGACAACATAGCATAATATTTTTGTCTAAAACCATTATCTCAAAAATATTTTAAATATGACGTTTTAGGTTTATCTCAAAAATATTTTAAATATGACGTTTTAGGTTTTTCATAATAGTTGGATTTCAACCTCATAAAGGAGTAAAAAATTGCATATTATGTGGGTTTCATAATAATTGGATTTCAATTTATTTTATAGAAAATTTAGGATGTTGTCCCTTCATGGGAGGAATTTATACATGCTTTAGTGAGAGTTTTTTTATAAAATTCTTGAGTCACTTGTCAAAATTTTGGTAGTTGTGGATGATGATTATCTTCTTCACTTAGAGGTAATATTTTTAAGCATTTTTGGTCTCTAGTTCCCGACAAGGGGTGTACAGGGGCTTGCCCCCTTACTATTGTTGCTAACAGATCTAGTGGGGTGACAAAAATCCTTTGGAGCCTCCAATGTGTAGGGTTGGAAAGTAACTTTCCCAAAGGGAATTTTTGGAAAAATAATCTTACAAGTTATTGTAATTGGATAGACACTCTATATTTTTTATTAGTAGGTACCATATATAGGAGTAGATGTTACATTATGTTTTTTCTTCCTCCCTCGAAGGAAATCCTATTTTTATGATGGAATTAAATTTCAGTGGTATATTAATGAAAAACCATTGTAATTGAGAAATAAAATCCGATGGGAGAGAGAGAAGAGGAGGTTACAACATATGTGTTGTACTCTGTAATCCCTTCATTTTCTTGGATAGTACAAAACAAATGATTTCCTATTTCTCAATGAATGTAGCCTAAATTGAGTGAAGCACATATACTAGTGCCTCCTTTTTATTTCTTCATTCTATTATTTATTTCTTCATTCATTTATATTTTCTTCTTAAGTGATTTCATACCTAACTAATATCAAACATAAAGGTTTATTTGGTTGCTAAAGCTCATAGGAAAGGAGGATTCTTGGATTGAGTGGGATAAATGGAGAAAGAAGCTTTTATGGTCGAGAAGTTTAATAGCAACAAACTACCAACTATGGAAGATGAAATGGAAAATTATATATCTCGGGAAAAAATTATGTCATTAGATGGAATAAGAAAGAAACTAAAAATAATGAAAGTTGAAGAATTATACCTAATTAATAGAAACAAATTGGGAACAATATTCCCATTCTTGGCACTGTTGATGAGACAAACTGGGAAGAATATCGCTATGCATGGCACTGTTCATGATTCCAATATTTCAAAATAGAAGGCAACAAAGGGTTTGGTGAGGATATTGGATAAATTGTATGAAAAACCCTGAGCTTCCAACAAGGTATCTCCTATGAAGTGTTTATTTATATGAATATGTTCGAAGGTGTTTTTGTTTCTAATCATATAAATGAATTTAACATAATCATTAATCAATTAAGTTATATAGGAGTAAACTATGATGAAAACATCAAGGGCCATTTTATTTTGTCCTCATTACCAGAAAGATGGAATGGTTTGGTCACGGTTATGAGTTATTTTGTATATAGCTCAAACACTTTAAAGTTTGATTATGTTCCTCGCATTATCTTTTCAAAAAATTGTAATGGAGAAAAATAGTTGAGATGCCACGTAAAACTTTGACTGTAGAGAAAAGGGGAAGAGAAAGGGAGAGGGAAAACAACCTAGTGAATCATGGAAAGTCTAAGAAGGGAAGATACAAATATAATAGGAGGTTGAAAGGTTATCATTATGGGATGAAATGACCCCAAGAAGAAATGTTGTTGGTCTCTAAAAGTAAAAAAGCGGATGACCAACAAGACAATAATTATGAAGAAATGTAGCACGTGATGTGTTAAGAAATTATTTAATCATTGTAGAAAAGGGGATGACGAACAGGAGAATAATAATGAAGAAATGTAGCACGTGATGTGCTAAGAAATTATTTACTCATTTTAGTACATAACATTATTCATTTCTGATTGATAGACAAAGAGGCTTAATTTCATACCACTCAAGGTCGTTGTAGAATGGTTTATTTTACTGAGGATGAAATATCTAAAATTGTGGGAAAGAGTAAGTTATGGATAGAACTATTTAATGGAAAGGAATAATTTTGAAGCATTCATGGTTTAAGAAAATGTTCAATTTCAATAGGGTAGATGTTATGTGAAGTTTGTCTAGTCACATTTAAAGGAAAATCATGGAAGGTCACTAAAGGATCTTTAATAATGGAAAAATGAGAGAAGGTGTATATATTGTAATCACATATTATTAATGATAAACTTTATATTGCTTTAGCTTGTATGATATCGAAGACAAAATTATCGCATGGTAGGCTTGAGGACCTAAATAAGAAGTCAGCGTAGATTCTCCACTGAAGGAAACTATTGCTTGATTTGTAGAAGGTTAATTTAAACTTCTCCAATCATCTTGTTTATGGAAGGGTGAAAAGATTTAGATTTTTTAGATCTTGAAAGGAAATGAAGATTGAAAATTTAGAGCTTGTGCATGAAAATGTATGGGGGCTAACACAAATATCATATTTTAGAGACTCTTACTATTATGTTATTTTTATTGATGATACAAGTAGGAAAAATTGACTTTATTTCTTTAGAAATAAATACGATGCATTTAATGCTCTTAAGAAATGGAAGGCTTTGGTTGAGAATGAGATGATAATTATTTTTAAGTGTATCATATGAGATAATATAGGTGAATATTGTACTAAGGAGTTTTAGGTTTATCGTTGATATCATGGGATTCATATAGAATTTTTTTCCAAGAACACTGCAAGAAAATGGTGTGTCACAAATGATGAATATGATACTCAAGGAGCATGCAAAGAGTATGAGATTTCATACATGATTTCCCTTCCATTTTTTACTAGATACTATAGATATTATTTTTACTTAATAAATAGATGGCCTTCAACTTCCTTGGATGGTGGTAACCTAGAGAAGGCGTGGATAGGTGAAAAGGTAAGCTACTAATTTCTGAATATTTTTAATTGTGAAGCATTTATCCATATTGATACATAAAATTAATTAAAACTTGAGGCTTTGATGATAAATAACTTGTATATGATAGAAGAAATTAAAAAAAATGTGGAAATTACATAACCAACACTAAGAAGATCTACATAGACGAGAAATTCACCTAAAAAGTATGTTGATTTTACTTCATCACGTTCTTTGGTTACTAGGGAATATTCTTATGATCAGGAAGAAATAAATGATATTAATAATGCTAAATTTAAGGTGGTTATGAAACGAAAAAAGATTCTTTTAAGGAAAACAAAACTTGAGAGCTAGTAGAACTTCGTAGATATAAAAATGTTGTTTGATGTAAATGGATATACAAATTGAAAAAAAGGCATTGTCAATAATATTGAAAGCTATAAAAAAGAACAAGTGATAGAAGGTAACTCTCAAATGCAAGGTATATATTCGCATGAACTCCTTTACTCTCGGATAAAAGTTATATATTTCCATGAAATCCTTTTTCCACGCATATGTTTGTATTTTGTTCACACTAGTTTCTTCGCTCGATTTGAATTTAAAGCAATTATATGTTAAACAAAAATTTCTACATCGATATTTAGATGATGATATATGAATGAAAAAACCATATGGTTTCGTGAAACATTACATAAGAGTATTAGTTTTCAAGCTCATGAAGTCATTGTATGCCCAGAAAAAATACTAGGCAATGGGAAGTTATATATTTCCATGAAATCCTTTTTCCACCTATTAGAATTGTATATGTTTGTATTTTGTTCACACTAGTTTCTTCGCTTGATTTGAATTTAAAGCAATTATATGTTAAACAAAAATTTCTACATCGATATTTAGATGATGATATATGAATGAAAAAACCATATGGTTTCGTGAAACATTACATAAGAGTATTAGTTTTCAAGCTCATGAAGTCATTGTATGCCCAGAAAAAATACTAGGCAATGGTACACGATGTTTTACTTCTTCATGGCGAAGTATAGTCAGAAGAGAATTAACAATGAACATTGTGTTTATTTCAAATGTTTGAATGGTATATTCATTATCTCCATATCATATGTTTACGATATGGTTGTTGCAAGAAAAATCATGTAAACAATAAACAAGTTGATGACTCGTAATTTTAGGACCTTTGATATGAATGATCAATGGGCATAAAAATTAATCTTGAGCATTACAATAGACATAGCAATGGAAATAGTAAGCTCATGTTTTCACAACATAAATATGTTGAGAAGATACATGTAAAATTTGGAATGAATAATGTGAAACGTGTAAATATTCCTTTCACATCCCATTTAAAGTTTTATTTAATTTTATGTCTTAGTATCAAGGAAACAAATATTATATATCTCATGTATCTTATGATAATGAACTAGGAAGTCTCATGTATTTGATGATATACAGAAAACAAGATATTTTACATGCAATGGATGCTTTTAGCAAATATATGAAAAATGCAGGAAATAAAAAATGGAATATAGTAAATGGGTGCTTCAATATCTAAGTTGCACAAGTGGTTACTACATGACCTTTAATAGTAGAAGTGATTCTACATGCAACTACGTTGATTTAGAATTTCGTAGTGATTCAGACGAGAAAAGTTTTATTTCATGATATTTCTTTACTCTTCCAAGAGGATCGATTAGTTGAATATCAAAGACTATGGAAGAAACTGCTATATGCACTACTTTCATAGAATATTTTTTGCGTAACATGCTTGTAAAAAAATTGATTTGCTAGAAGGGTCTTCTTGGTATGATTGGAAGAGCACAAAACAATATAAATATATTATGTTACTGCCAAAATGTTTTTCATTTGATTACAAATCGAACTTATCATAACAATACTAAACATATTAATATTAAGTACCATTTTGTAAAACAACTCATTGATGAATATGGAACCGATCTTAAAAAAGTCGACATTAATGAAAATTGTATTACAAACAATATTGTCACAAAAGTTGTATTACAAATTATATTAATATTTAGCATTGTGATAAAAACAATTGGACAAAATATTAGATTCAATTGTTGTCAAGTTGGCAATTGTTAAAATATGCCAACAAATTAATTAATTCCTAAATATTTGTAATTATTACAATCTTCCATTCATACTTGGGAAATTCCTATGTTTTATCTACAAATTTGAGGACATTTAATCATATGTAGAGTAAGCTCTTTCTCTTTCATTCCCAAGTTCGCTACGTTAGAAAAATGCAATTATGCATTTAAGATGACCTCTTAGCTCCCAATATGTCGGACGTCCTAATAATTTTAGGACTGCATAGATAAAAATAAAATATCCTCTTAGTTATTCCTATCCCTAATACCTTTCTCGATGGATATATAGAAAACTAAATTTAGTGGTGATAGCCTAAGAATAATCATTGAGAAAATGGCAGCCTTCGAATGTTGCGGTTGTAATTTCATTGTTCAGCATGATGATGTTTGTAAGAGGATGTTCGTGCATTCCAGAAGGAGATGTTCATGTTTTATAGGCATGAAAACCAATATCTTTTCTACATTGCAGTAATTTGATGATATATTTCTAATTTGTTGGAAAGAAGGCAAAGATTTCTTTTTTCTGTTGATGGGATTTTACTCCATAAAGGAAAGTATGATGAAAATGTGACGATGGTTAATATGAGATTCTAAAAGTGATATGTTAAATCCACAAGGTTGCAAGATACTTAGGAACGTACTTCTTTTTCATTTTGATCAGTAGCGCAAATTATTTAACAAAGGATCTGGGATGTGGGATATGTCGCCTGGACCTAAAAAGATTATGGCAGTCATAGCTAGAATTTATTTATGTTCACTGCGCCTTGATTTAAATTAACACGTCACAAAAACCTGTAACTTGAAAGTACAATTTTTACCTTAGCCACAATTTTATGAAAATAGATGAATCTAAATGCAATGTCATGATACCTACCCTTGTGAAGCAAGTATCACATATATGATATTCTGAAATGGTGTAGAAACATGGTCAAGTACTCTTCATTAGTCACATAGCAATAGCATTCACAATCACTTCATTTGTGTTAGAATTTTCTGCTAAATTCCATAACAGACAGACAAAAAAAAATGCTCTGTTTTTACTCTGTTTCTGCACAAAAAACTGGAAAAATTGTTTTCTGGAAATGGTGTTGCAGCAACACAGTTTGGTGTTGCAGCAACGTAGAGTTGGTGTTGCAGCAACAGAAAAATTTCTGATAATTTAAAATAAAACTGAAAACAGAACAATACTCAACAACACTTAAACTGGTATAACAACAACGTGCAAGTGGTGTAACAGCAACAATAAACAAGTTAAACAGTAAACTTGAATTCATAAATAGTAAACAAGCTAATACAAATTCGTCTTCCTCTTGACAGAGGGATAACAAAAGGAACACTTCAGTTCCACAAATCTATGCTTAAGAGCATCTTCCTCTTAACAGAGGGATTCACCAAGGAACGCTTGTGTTCCACACAAATAACATCTACCTCCTAACAGAGGGATTTCAGCATGCCTACTTCTGAGGCACTTCAATCTGTGTATACCTGAAAATTGACACTGTTGTCTCAGCACTACTGTTTCAACAACTCTATCTCAGCACTACTATGCATAAAGCTTCATTCATGTGAGCTCGTGCTGCTGCACATTCTTTCTCAAAAACACAGAAATTACATTTTAGCACTGCTATGCTGTATTGCAGAGAGATTAACACTATTGCCACACTTCTTCTATGCTGCTGCTCATTACATTTATAGGGAAAATAAATATCTAAGTTTAAACAATAAAATAACCAAAATATCCTGTAACGTTTATCTGCATATTAATTACAGCAAGCGGTGATGCCTTTCTCAAGAAAACAAGTCGGCGGTTGCAGGGGAATTAAATTCTGTGCATTTAATGCTCATCAATGTGCAAAATATCAGGAGCGACTTTGCGGCATCGGACAACCTAAAATATCTTCGGAAATCAGATTCCGGATTAGCAGTTATTGTGTTGTAGTTGGAATTAAATTCCAACAATTTGTTCTTCCAGTTGTTTGCGTCCTGATTGTTACCAATCGTTCGACCTCTTCCACTAGTTTCAACTATCAGAGGTCTCCTTCGAACAATGGTATTAGGCTTTCTTACAAGTCTTATCTGTGTCTAATTTTGAGGCAGAAGGTAAAACCCAGAAATTTATGTATAAAAATAGAGTAAGCATAATAATGTGCGGTAAAACTAGAAATATGTCTGTCATTGAGTGTGCAACTGAAATGCTTTGTATTAGTATTTTGTAGTGGGAAAAAACATTTACAAAGCTAAAAACTTAGACTTTGGCTTATTCAATGTAGTGAAAAATAGATATTTTACACACTTTAACTGCTCTCTGGTTTTTGTAGTGTAACACAGTATAACGACTCATACTTTTTTTTTCACCAATCCACTACAATTTGCTTCATGATTTTCTCCTCCCTGTCTTGAAACTTTCTACTACTATAAAACTTCGAACAACTAAAAACTATTTTTCATAATATTCAAACATACATTCATGTAATAATAATATGAAAAGACTAAGATTGAAAGCAAGGTATGGTGGGCATGTTCATTTAATTATTTTGACTTTTCATATGTTGAGTTGCAAATACTCTAGTTGTGTAGTACATCATGGTAATTTTAACTTAACAACTTTGCCATGATTTTACTTTGTTCTTAAATATTTGATAGGTTAAAGGTGTGGAGGATTTGTACATCAGTGGAGAAGTAGTCCTAGTGGCCTACAAAACAAAATATGTAAACTGCCACAAAAGAGGTTTGTTTAATCTATTTGTGTACTTTAGATAATGGTTGTTCTTATTTCCTTAATGTACTGTTTGGGAGTAATTTTCCAACACTCTCTTTTAGACCGAATCATCGATATTCACTATGCCCAAACAATTTCTACGACGGACAAAATTATCTCTTTCTTGTTACCTACAATGCTGCAAAACAATTTCTCTATTGTTAATAAGCTCTCTAATATAATGATACTTAGTCTCAGTGTGTTGGATCCTTTTGTGGAAAAAAAAAACTTGGAAAACAATTATTGAATTGTTATCACATTTCCTTTTTGTCTCTGTCATAAATTTGTGAGCATACTTCTCATCCAAATTGCTTGGCATGTTGTTGTTGTTGCAGCAACATACTCAACTTTTGTTGTCCATAGTGACACTATTGGTTGCTTCCTGGAAGCTGGTGAAATGACTCCTGAACCCATTTGAAATACATCCCTGACATGCTCTTTCAATCATCCAAACTCCATGCCCAATCACTATCAGTGTAGCTAACCAACTTGAAATCACTTGTTGTGGTGTACAAAATATTGAATTCCTTTGTCACATTGACATACCATAGTATTCTTTTGGCTGCTTGCCAATGTTTTTCGGTAAAATTGACTCGGGGTTTGAGTCAAGGTTGACCTGGTTAAATAGTAGTGGTTTTGGGCACATGGTATAGTATACCAATGGTGTTATGGTCTTTGGTATTACATGTAATGGAGCCTATAAAACATTGGGAATACTTCATTGTATTGTAGGCTTGGAGGTGAGTGGTGAAGGTTCACTTGGCCGGAATGGCCAGGATTTTGGCCAATGCTAATGAGATCTCATAGGGGTGGGTTTTTCCCGAATTTTAGATTTGGGGTTTTCCTGGATAAATATTATGTGTATAATATTTGTGTGTTGTTGTTGGTTATTTTATTATTCCTCTGTAAATCTCAATAAATCGCAACAATAATTTATCTCTCTGCCATAAATTTCTTAACAACTGGTATCAGAGCTAAGTTGGCTTAAGGACGATTTTTGTTACCAAGGGTTCGTATTGGCTTGGTAGATAAAGAGATAACTAAGTTTTGCTTGCAGATATAGATCAAAAGCCATAGATTGTGAAGCAAAGTTGCACGCTATTCCATCATGAGAGATTCACTGGATGAGGAGGATATGTGCACATGGATTAATTAATAAATGAACCATGCACCTGAAAAGAATGCCTAGATAACTAGAGGTTACAGTGGCTGGTGACCCATTTAATTCGGTAGATGGGTTCCTTTTATATGGACATTGATGTCATATGTACAAAGACAGCAACAAGGGTAAGAAAAAAAAATATTATAATGAAGTGAAATTTTTAATTTGCATGTAAATGGGCATACTGCTATAAGACCGGGTAAGGCATGCATACCCTTGGGTAATTACCGGTAAAGTGTGGGTTAGACCTAGGTAATAGGGGGATGTCCGGTTAACAAATCCCGAGTAAAAAAACTGATGGGGCTAACAACCAGAGTGAGTGGGATTGTCTCACATTGGAGGTTTTGGCTGGATTTAGTCAAGGAACCCCAAGTCAAGTTTAAGGGGGGAATTGTTAGGTAGATGGGTTCCTTTTATATGGACATTGATGTCATATGTACAAAGACAGCAACAAGGGTAAGAAAAAAATATTATAATGAAGTGAAATTTTTAATTTGCATGTAAATGGGCATACTGCTATAAGACCTGGTAAGGCATGTGTACCTTGGGTAATTACCGGTAAAGTCTGGGTTAGACCTAGGTAATAGGGGATGTCCAATTAACAAATCCTAGGTAAAAAAAATTGATGGGGGTAACAACTAGAGTGAGTGGGATTGTCTCACTTAGGAGGTTTTGGCTAGATTTAGTCAAGGAACCCCAAGTCAAGTTTAAGAGGGGAATTTTTAGGTAAAATTGACTTGGGGTTGAGTCAAGGTTGACCTAATTAAATAGTAGTGGTTTTAGGCACATGGTATAGTGTACCAATGGTATTATGGTCCGTGGTATTGCATGTAATGGAGCCTATAAAACATTAGGAATACTTCATTGTAATGAAGGCCTAGAGGTGAGCGGTGAAGGCTCACTTGGCCAGATTGGCTAGGGTTTTGGCCAATGCTAATGATATCTCATTGGGATGGGTTTTTCCCAGATTTGGGGTTTTCCTAGATAAATATTATGTGTATAAAATTTATGTGTATTGTTGCTGGTTATTTTATTATTCCTCTTTGTAAATCTCAGTAAATCGGAGTAATAATTTATCTCTCTGCCATAAATTTCTTAACAAATGTGTCTCCTTTGCTGTCTCCATTAATCTTGACACTCAACTCACCACATACTTTACATTCAACCTAGTTGTTGTTAGAAACATCAAATTGTCAACCATACTTTTGTGTAAATTCATATTGGCATTGTTGTTACAATCTTGTTTGCCTAATTTCAATCTCATGAAAGTTGGAGTTGTTGTACACTTGTTGTCCAGCATATTAAACCTCTTCAAAAAATTTGAGGCATACTTTTCTTGAGAAATAAAGATCCAATTTTCAATTTTCTTCACTTCTATGCCCAAAAAGTACCTGAACAACCCCAAATTTGTCATTTCAAACTAGCTTTTCATGAGTTTTTTGAAATAAACAATGAGAAGGTCATCATTCCCATTGAAAATAAAATCATCTACAAATAAAACAATAATAAGAAGCTTACTTTCAATCTCTTTGATGTAGAGAGTAGGCTCACCATTACAGTTTTCAAAGTCATTATCCAACAAGTATGCATCTACCCAATTGTACCATGTGCACGGTGCTTGCTTCAACCCATAAGGAGATTTCTTCAACCTGTACACTTTTTCTTCTTGGCCTTGCACCTCATAACTAGGTGGCTACACCACATACACTTCCTCTTTCAACATTCCATTCAATAATTTTGACTTTGCATCCATTCGGTACACCTTCCATCTATGTTGTGTAGTTTTTGACAACATTGTGCATATTGTCTCCATTTTAATGACTAGCACAAATGTCTATGCATAATTTCTTTCATGTTGTTTCTTGTATCCTTTGAGAACAAACCTTGGTTTATGCCTTTCAATCTTTCCTACAACATTCCTTTTTGTCTTTTAAACCCATTTGACACCTATGACTTATTTTCCTTTTGGAAGCTCCACTAACTCCCATGTGTCATTCCTTTCAATTGCTTCCATTTCTTCATTCATTGATGCAACCCATTCTTCTTCTTTGAAAACATTTTCAAAATAAATTGGGTCACATAAATGACAAAATAATGGAAATAAAGAATTCAAACTTGCGCGACTGTCAGCTTCATTTTGCTCATAAATTTTACTTAAACTTCTGAATTTATGTCTTCTCACGCTTGTAGAGCATGGAATTGACATGTCACTTGATGTTGTGCTTGCAGAGGATGATGATGTGGGTCTCTGCGCTGCACTTGGAGTAGTATTTTCTTGACTGCGTGACACTGTCCTATTTCTTGTTGATGGTGTTACCTGATAACTCATTTGTTAAGGTTGAACATATGTAGGAGGAGTTTCGAACAAGGAATCACTTACTACTGTTATTCGTCTTTGTCTTCTTATATTAAACTTGCTTTTATATTGATTGTCTTCTCCACACTTCCATCACATTTTTCCTCTTCTATGAACTGCATATCTCTCTTGATTATGACCTTATTGGTTAATGGATTGTAGAGATTGTAAGCCTTCGATTCATCACTATATGCCACAGATATGCATTTCTCTCCCTTGTTGTCCAACTTATTACTTAATTCTTCTGGGACATGTTCATATGCGACACATGCAGACACTATCATATGATTGACATTATGATTGCTTCCACTCCATGTTTCTTCAAGAATCATATTCTTAACATTTTTGGTTGAACACGTATTTATAATGTATTTTGCACAAGCGACAACTTCAACTCAATAACCATTTGGCAAATGCTTTTCCTTCAACATACTTCTTGCCATTTCCATAATGGCCCTATTTTTCCTTTCTCCGACACCATTTTTCTAAGGTTACAAGGGTGTCTTTTCCCTTGTTGACTTTCATGCTGGAAATGATTCTCTATGTTGTTCGCTCAAGATGCATCCTTCATATAAGTTTTCTAGTTTTTCTATGAGTGGGAATCCCTTCACCATGCCTTTCCTATGCAACAAATTTAAACCTTTAAAATTAAGATGAGCAAATCTTAAATGCGATAACCAGTTTTCCTCCTTGACCTCTATTTGAAAATTTGTTTGTGTAACAGTAGCTACCATCCTTTCATCTTGTGAATCCATTGACAGTTGTGCTTGTGCACCTTCTTCCTTCAGATATGGTTTTATCTTCAAGGGAAGCATTTTATTTCTTCTCATTTGCACTTTTGTAATCAGTTTCTTTCTTGGAAGTTTATCCAATATTGTGCATTCACCATTCTTGAAAAAGACATCGTAGCCCTTTTCCATGAGTTGTCCAATGCTTATGAGATTGGGTTGTAATCCTAGAACAAAATAGACATCTGAAATATATTTCTTCTTCCCCTTTTTTGTTAGAATGTTGACTCTTCGTTTGCCCATAACAAACACTTTATTATCAATCCCGAATTTCACTTAAAATTTCACACTTTCATCTCTACATCGCAAAACATTTATATGTTCCCTATCATGTGGTTGTGCACCCTAAATCTAAAAGCCATACATATTTTTGCTTCTCTTATGCTACATTGGAAGCTAAACACATTTTGTCTTGGTTTTGATTTTCCTCTGTGAAATTTGCATTTGGTTTGTTAGTAAGATCATGTTGTTTCTTCCTAGATTCATTTGCAGAATTTCCATACTTCTTACAATAATCACATTGAAATTGAGATTTATCATACCTTTGACCTTGTGTTTGATTTTGGCTTGGACCTTGACTTGGATTTTGATTATTGCATCTTCCACTTGAGCTTTAAGGGCTCCCTCTTCTACCTCTATGTGGACTTCTTCCTCTTCCTCTAGCATTTGATCTTCCTTTGCATCTACCTTGACCAATGGGAACTTGTGTCTTGAAGGCATGATCCAATGAAGTATTTGATGTTCTATTCAGACTATGTTCATGAGAAATGAGTGATGAGTGAAGCTCATCCACTGAAAATTGTTTAATATCCTTTTGTCTTTTCTATGGCCACAACAATAACATCAAATCTTGATGGAAAACTCCTTAAAATTTTCTCCATTGTCCCTCCATTCTTCAAGTGTCTCTCCATGAAACCTAATTTGAGTAACGAGTACAATAAATTGTGTGAAAAGTGAGTTTATCTTCTCAGACTCAATGCATATGGTTTCAAAATATCTTCTTAACATTTGCAGCTTGGCAGTCTTCACCTTTTCCATGCTTTGATAGATTGTATGGAGAATATCCCAAGCTTTCTTGGACTTGGTTGCCATTGAAATCCTTGGAAATATGTACTCATGCATAGCTTGAAAGATTTAGAAGAAGGCTTCAGAGTCTTTCTTCCTACTGTCTCTTAGCAAATCCTTTTTTTCTTGTGTCAAAACATTGTATGTTATTGCATCTGCTGCTTTTGCAAGCCCATTCTCCACCAAATTCCAAGTGTCTTGAGAAGAAGACAAAGCCTTCATTGTGATAATCCAACAATCATAATTTTTGTCATCGAACTGACCCATTGGTGGTTGGTCAAGTTTGTGGTTGATGTTGCTGTCATCTTTAAATGTTGAATAAAAACTCTTTGATTGCAAATTTATTTATGGTAAATATGCCTTCAAAACAACCTTTAACACCAAAATTCCTTGCAATAGAAATTTGTTCCCAAATCTAAGTCTTGAACCTAATATGATAGCACTGTTTAATTTTGAGACAGAAGGTAAAACCAGAAATTAATGCACTGTGACAACACACAGTAAAACAAAGTAAAATACGGTATGGTAAAACTGGAAATACACAGTAAAACAGAGGAAGCAGAATACTGTGAGGTAAAACTAGAAATATGTCTCTGATTGAGCGTACCATAATACTTTTTATTAAGATCTCATATGAGATAAAAAGTGCGACTTCTGTTGCATTGAAAAATAAAAACTTTACACACTTTAACTGCTCTCTGGTTTTTATGTTGTAACAACAACACACTGTAAGAACTAGTAAAATTTTGTTTTCCTCACCAGCTGACAACAATGTTCTCCACGATTTGCTCCTCCCTGTTTCAGGACTTCAACCCCTATAACAACTAAAAACTATTTTGCATAATATTCAAACATACATTCATGTAATAATAATATGACAAGAGTGAGATTAAAAAGAAGGTATGGCAGGCATGTTCACGAACTTAATTATTTTCACTTTTCATATGGCAATTTTCATTTACCAACTTTTCAATACTAAGATTAAAAACAAGGTATGGCTGGCATGTTCATGACCTAATTATTTTGACTTTTCATATGTTGAGCTGTAAATGCTATAGTTGTGCACTACATCCTCGTAATTTTCATTTAGAATTTCTGCCATGATTTTGCTCTGTTCTTAAATGTTTGAAATGTTGCATGTGTAGAGAACTTGTACGCAAGAGTGGATAACTCATCCTTATGACCTGCAAAGCAAAATCTGTAACCTTCTACAAAAACTACTTGATTGTTCTGCTTTTGTACTTCTGAGAATGGTTGTTGTCAGTTATTTAATGGAGTTGTTGGGAGTAATTTTCCAACAATCTGCTGTAAGGTTTGTCCCTTTTGCATGACGCGGTCATATTTGTTCTATCTGCTGTGAGGTTTATCTTATGCTATGAGAGGTGTTCTATCTGCTATGAGATTTATCTTATGCGATGGGAGGTTTTAGGATGTTGAATATTTTAGTAAATTAAATATTCTGATATCTTCGTAATGTTTTTCTCCCAATTTAAAATATCTATGTAATTTTTGTTTGTTTTATTTCCTTCGCTACGTACATCTTAGAAATTTCATGCTTATGTTTTTTAGACAATATAGCTATAAGACACTCCCAGCCTCGAAATTGTTTAGCCCGTCCCCTTCAGATGATCTACCTATATGATACTCCCAAGCTCAAAATTGTGCAGCTCCTGAACACGTTCTTTCTTCTATCATCCTCTGGTCGACGGTTATCACCATGATTGTATTAAGCAGTGTGGTTCATTGCCAGGGATTTCCATGTAGAAGATCCAACCCTGTGAACGGTGAATTACGTTCACTATGAAATGGATTGATGCTCTTTCATTCATCAATTTTCAACAAAAATATTATTTTTCATTTTGATGAGTCACGCAGCTTGTAGAACAGAAGATCTGAGATGTGAAGCGAAAAATTCTATGGCAGTGACAGCTACAATTCATTTTTGTTCACGGACACGCACCGAAAAATTAAATTAGCACATGTTACGATATCCTTGTAACTCTAATGTACAGTTTTAACATCTTTCACAAATAATTTTATGAAAATTATACGCAGCTAAATGCAAATTCATGATATCTACAGGTGGGCAGAAAGCATTACAGACACTACCTTTTGATATGACGCTCGAACATAGTCAACTATTCTTCCATGGACACATAGCCATAGCATCCACAATAGCCTCATTTGTTCTACCAGACCATTCTGCTACTTAAACTACCCAACTCCCTCTTAACATTGCTGCCACTTCTAGACTGCAGATAAACAGTAACTCCCCACTTCTTGATTTTTTTTCATTTCCCTTTCTCAACAATATAGAGTTATGCTGAGCGTTTTTTAGAATATTGGACTTTTCACATAATTCCTCGTCAAAACCTCCCGCCTATTTCATATTTTGATAGTATTGACTTTATTTCTCGCTTTTTCCTTACCTTAAACTGCAACGTTATGTGCTTAACCGTTTTATCGGTGATCTACCCACATCACGGACACTATTATAATGTTCCAGAAGTCTCTCGTGCTACGAAATAATATGAAAGTTGCTGACTTTTTTAATATCCCAAAGTAACAATACGCGAGCAGTAATTCACTTTATGAACTCTTCTACGCCTAGCTCGATTTTACTTTAAGGAAGTTACTGTTGATCTGGAAGAGGTTATTGCCATGTTACAAAGATGTGTGAAACATAAACGGAAAAAACTAGGCATTACAAACAAAACGAGTATTACTGACTTAAAATCGTTACGTTTTAGTTAAAGTAGTATTTTAATTATAAGAAATTTGTTTGTGATATAGGTTTTATTCTAATTTAAATAATTAAATAAATATAATTGGTTTTTTTGGAAATAAATGAATAATTAATTTAAGTTCATTGGTAATGAAATAAACAATAATCTAGTTAGTTTTGTATTTTTAATATATAGAAAATATGATTTAATTAATAGAAATTATGTTTTTCCCAAAACAAAATAAGATATCAAATTTTTTATCGAACATCCTTAAAAATAAATGAAATCAAATTCCTTGAAATAAGTTAAACAAAATCTTAAGAATAAGTTAAAATAAGTTATAATTTTACAGTTACCAAAATATAATAAACTTGCTTTTTATAACAATATTGATAAGGATGAATTTCAAGATGTTAAATATAGATGTTTAGACAAGCTTGCAAATTAATTATCAAAACATAACCCTAATCTCAATTCTACATTACATTTAAAGTTCAAATACTCTAAATAAATGAAATGTAAGAATTAAATAAATAAACCAAATCTTGGAAATGTGTAACTTATTCACTATACATATATATACTTCCTAGATTGATTTTAATATTACTAGCTTTAACATGAAATCCATTTTTAACAAATTCTAAATTATTATTAAATAATTTATTTTTTTTAGTGTTTACCAATAATTCATATATGTAATTCTCCTTAATATATTTTCCAAATTTTAATGTCTCAATCTTTCCTATTATCAAATTTCATATATGTTTTAGGCAAACTTATCACATTATATACCCTATTTACACTCTCAAGTTACATAATAATCTTGATAGGTTATATTTTTAATATTATTATCATTTTCTTTTATCTTCTAGGTATTTTATTTTTTACTATTCATATCTCATAAAAACCATCCTGAAAACAAGGAAAGTACCACCATTAAAAAAAATGAAAGTACAGTCATTAAAGAAAAGTAAAAGTATAATAGAAAGACCATTCTCAAATATTGTTGTCCATTAAATACTTCAATGTTTAATACTTTGGTCAAAGTCCTGCAAATATCTGGTTCTCATTTACCTCACAAGTGGGCAAATTCCAATGTAAAAGCTAATTTATTTTTTAAATTAATTTGTATTCAAAATTCGGTCCTATGTTTGCTTCAACATGAACCAACTTTAATATCTGTTATTTCATATTAGCGACACGAACCAACAAAAGCAAACTAGTAAAATATGTAAGATCCGTATTGGAATTAGTATTCATGAAGAAGCATAGGGATAGCATAAGCGTTAATACCATATGCTAATTATCTGTCGACAATGCAATATCTTTATATAAAAAGTAATCATTCTTATAACTGCTTCTTTCTTGATACTACACAACAGAGATTTCAGCTTTCTACGATGTTTGTAAACAAAAGCACATACCTCGGTGTTTTGAAGCGAGGAAGGCATCCAGTTTGTGGTTGTTCCCGTTTGTACCCGGTATTTTGCCAGAATTGTGGAAACGCTTCTCACAAAATAAAATTACATCCAAGCAATTTGTAAGCGTAAAATGAAAGAGCATCGAAATATAAATTATCTCTTCAATCATATCTAAAAAATCAATTTTCCAATTTATACTTTGAAAATCCATTTAATTGGAACAAAACATTAGGGAGGGTACGCCTCTGCTTTTCGAAATAATATAGAAACAAATATTCACTGTAGTGGGATTTAAAGTCAGTCTTTTAAGTGAACTTGCACACATAATGTTATAATGAAAATAGAATTGATGAGATCGAAATTTGATGATATACTAGATGATAAAAATCCAGAAGGACACGAAGCGTTCTCATACACTAAGAAATTCTGTGTTATAAAAGTAAGGGACCGAATACATGGTCCAAGGTGTCGTGAACACTCCAGGAGAAAGCCAATTATTCTGGACACTGCACAATAAAACTTAGTAATTGTTTAGAGGATACAGACAAAAAGGAAATCCCTTTGTAAGACACTATCCGTAAGAGAAGGCATTATTGTTGACATTTGACAGGAAAAATTAGTACGTCTTAGGGATTACAGACAAAAGACAATATTGTTGGAATATACCATGAATAACATAAACTTTTGTTTCTTAAAAGGTCCGCAGGTTTCGTTACAGTTCTGCAGGTTTCGTTACAGTTCTGTTGGTTTGTGGATTTCTGAAAGACATTACACAATGACAAGCCAATTACAGTGCTAACAAAAACCAGACATGAATTTATAAATGATTGAAATGCCAAAGCCCGAGGACAATTACAACTATGCAGCTACAGGTGCCTTACAACACTGGTTGTTCGTCTCTTCTATCCTTAATCACCTACATTTATACAAAAAACTATGTTGGTTAATTGTGTTATGGCGGTGTTGCTCTTTCGAATTTAATCAAGGTGAGGCGGTGTGCCACGGTGATGTGGTGCGTGACGGTGAGATGTGACTCAGTGAATGATTTATTTGACAGAGAGGTGTAATTATCTCCAAGACTCTTTCTTAATTAACACTGACAACTTAATTATGAATTAATACAACTTTTAACTATCAGCTAGAATTACAATGACTCAAAATATTGACATGGATTTTCTCCTTTTATTAAAAATCCAGTATCCTCTCAATCGCCTCATCTTTTGTAGGCTCCAAATTTCAGTTTCTTCATTTGTTTTTGCAGTTATTCCATAGTTAAATCTTTTTTATCATAAAAACATAGAAAGTTGTTTAAGGCTATCCATGGATGTCCTCTACTTCAAAAAAAACTGATTGTGTGTGGACTGTTGCCATATGTTATCTTCTATGGTTTGACTTTTATCATTAATTTTTTGATTATCAATTTTCTGCAAAATAAATCCCTAGTCAAATTTTATCTCTTCACTACTCCAATACATGGAAATTTCATTGACACTTTCATTTTCTACATTGTCCATGTTGTCTTAACATTCATTGCTGCAACTTCTATGCAGACTTCATCAACACATGGTGTTGAAAGCCACGCTTTAAGGAACTTTAACTCATTTTCAAATTTGTTGCTTCTTCATCTTAACCTCTGCACACTAAAAATCAATGTTAAGTTTTTTTAGAAAAACATCTTGAAAACCATATTGATTCCATTCATTATGCTCTCCAATGAGATTTTTCTCCTCTTGCACTTTCTTCTTTCCCTATGTGGCGCCTTTCTCTGCTTCTTTCATTACATCATAGTCTTCATTTTCCATGTTTTTATTAACATCTACTAATGCTGTTTTCCACTTGGTTTCCAAGCACAAGTGGGTTTTAACAACATATCAATAAAACATTTGCATTGCATCATATGCGACCACTAATAACTAGTTAATTGTTCTTCATCAAAGTTATCCTCCGCAATTTCATTTTCTTGATCCACCAAATAAATTCTTTCCCTGCTAGTATCTTTACATATGCCAAAATCAACTCCTGCTACTAAAACACCAACATTTTCATCAACATTCAAGTGGGATTCATGAAACTCTTAATCTTTTTGTAAATTTACTACTACAGATCCACCTTCCTTTTCATCATCAAGCACTTGTACAACATGTTTTACAACACTACTATAGTTGACTTGAATACTCCCCTTTACACCGAAAGTCATCTCAAGGATATCCAAGCCTCCTTTATTGTCTTTGCATCTGCAATGAGGGGAAGAATGTTTTCATCTACACATCCCTTTATGCATTCAAATGCTAAGACATTATTTTGCCTTTTGGCTTCCAAGTCTTTCAAATAGACTTCAAACAAGTCTTGTTGTTGTTTTCATTGTCTCATCCTCTTGGCTTTTCCCATTTATTTAATCACCTTATACTTTATAATGTTCACCAAGCAATGAGTTTCAAGTTACAACTCTTCCACAACTCCTCGATACTCCATATTAGGTGATGAAAAAATACCACAATTACAGTGGATAGAAACTCACTCTTCTAGACACAATTGATGTAGCAAGCTCGAGGCAACAGATTTCACTAGTTCACTATACGATGCATAGGTCCTCACCTTTTAGCATATATAGGAATCACTCCTCTATAATAGCTTGTGCACGTCAACAGTAAACTCACACAAGTTACACATGCAAGCTCAATTTAGGGTGGCAGACAATCTACCTCAACAATATTGTCCTTGATATGTTTGTAGCTCTCTAGGATCATGACAGTACATAATGATGTTGGCTTATGATAACAACGAATCTCGATCGTGTGTACAACCAAATAATAAATAATAATATTGTCTCCAATTCTCTGGCTTGATTCATAGTGGTAGAGGACGAATGG
The DNA here is from genome assembly GCA_000404065.3 of Pinus taeda. Lineage (NCBI taxonomy): Eukaryota > Viridiplantae > Streptophyta > Pinopsida > Pinales > Pinaceae > Pinus > Pinus taeda. The sequence goes on along the minus strand of APFE031705194.1, from coordinate 66,867 downwards.
CCAAACATGGTTCGGCACCCAAAAGATAATTGTGGCAGGACTATGACCTTTTGAAAGAAATACCAATTTGAAAGGATGACATGTGTGGGAAACTACAACTTCCAGGATGATTTTTCACTTGAGACAATATCCAAATGCACAAATTGGCCCAATCAATCGACATCTAGAGCTACATTGCTCACCCTCTGGTTCTCACTAGGTCTTCAAAACTAAAACTCGATCAGTCCATTATGGCTAACCTAGTAATGAAATATTTGCACCCATACCATATTTTGATATTGTAAAATGTTAGGAGATTTGAATGTTGGAAAGGAAAGGTGTTAGTTTTAAGAGAGGGAAGATGTAATACCCCTCTATTCTTATGTAAATATTGTTTGTTTACATTAAGATATTTTTAGTTGTGATGGCCATAGAGCCATAGTGAACTCAATTTGAAATTGACTATGGTGATCTATTAAATAAATTTTAATAATAATAAAAAAAAACTGGAGATTTATTTGGGACAGGACAATTGAGTTAATGAGATTGTTACCCAAATCCGGAAACTAATGGATGGATAAGATCAGGGCAAACTTCCCTCAAATTACTCCTAAAAATATGTAGGGGTTGCTTGATGAGATTTAATATGATTAGAATGAAAAATATATTAAACCACTCAATGTGGAAAGAACATTGAGTAAGGGTGAATAAATTGCCACGAGGAAAAAAGGCAGGCTTTAATGGAAAAGCGAAGATATTTTTCTAAAAAATAGGAAAAAATCCTAGGCTATTGGGTTGGAAGACCATAGAAAGTGGGACATTTCTAAGGAAAGTCTATTAGGGAAGCAAGGCATAAAAATACCTTGTTCAAAATCACAAGAGGTTGTTGATTTTGGGGTAAGAAGATCTCAACTCATGGGAGAACCTGTGGTGAAAGTTCGTGCTTGGGTGGAAAAATTTTAATCCCAAGTTGATCCAATTGTTTACTGTTACAGTTTCTCATGGATGTTTTATCTGTAATACTATTTTTATTTTATTCATTGTTTCATGCCAAATTTATTCTATTTGTACATAACCAAAAATTTTGTTGCAAGCTATATTCATTCTTATAACCATAAATTTTGTCGCATGTTATAGTTATGTTTACAACTAAAATTGTTGGTGTATGATATATTACTATTTATAACTAATAACACTATTGCATATTGAATTGTGGAAATAGCTACAGTGATGGCCAGTAGCAGCCTAAACAAGTTTTGTCTAGGATATGTATATATATATGGTGTATTTTACGCATAGGTCTTTGCATTTTGTGGGAAAGGAACTCACACAATCTGGAAATGCATCTATAGTATCGACCTATGATAATTATATTAAAAAATTTCTTACATACAAATTATCATGAGTGCAGAGGTCGTAGAAACTGATGATACTCCAAACAATTATATAGGAAGGGTAGGTAACTGCTAAAATAAATCAATTTTTCCTGTGGGTAAATTCCCTATCAAATTTGGCAGGGGAGGGAGTATGTTTATCCCCATGACTTTTCTTCTTAATTTCAAAGTTCAACTGGGTCTGGACACAAACTTATCAATGACCCTTGTTGAAATATTTCCTAGTGTATTTTATAGACAAAGGCAAAAATTTTGATCTCAGACTCATGATGTTGTCGACCATGTAGATTGGTTGATCCAGGTGGATATTGGTGGCCACCCGCAAATTCCACTTGGACCCCCACCATTGCTTCTTTCAGTTTTCAGTTTCCTTAATTGTAGCACAATTTACTATTTTTAGCAGCTTTTTGGGTCCTAAACTTCTAGAGCCATTTTGAAGCCCTAAACGACATTTTTTTTGGAAGCTACCGCCAACGATTTTTTGTTTAAAGTCATCTTTCTCGTCATATTCCTCGGAGAGATCTTTCCAACGGGTTACCATGTGTGTCAAATGGAGACAATATGACCAAGTCACGACCCTGGGAGGTTGGATGTCCAACTCACTCCAATGGGGCCCATAAACTCTTGGTGTTACATCTCCTTAGGTTAGGGTTTTGGTTGTTTAGGGTTTTATCCTATTGTTCAATAATAAAAAATCCCTTGAGCTACACTGTAGTTGAGTTCAGAGGCATGTAGCCGCCACATCTCTTTCGAGAGATAGCTGGTGTATTTCCATTTCTGTTTGTAAGCATATTTCAGTATTTTACATTAATGAAATGAAGTATTATTTCTGTTGTATCTCTATGTTTATGGTTATCTCTGTAATTTGTTGCGTTCCTATTTAAATCCAAATCAGTGCTATCAGAGCGGTCTACTCTTTTTTCTCTATTTTTCTTTGCATGTTCCCAACGAGGTCAGGATATAAGGAATTAGGGCTTGAATTGGTCGAACCTTTAGAAGACCAGCCTCACAAATCCCGATGGCCTCCCATGGCAGATGAAAATAAAGACGAGGGGGCAGGAGATCCTATCAAAATCTTGATCAAAGAAGCCCTCGAGTGACAAAGGAACATGATGATGGACAGTTTTGCTCAGATCCATTAGCGGCTACCCAGGGGTGACGCATCAGCTTCCAACAACTACTCTGGAAACTCCACACCATTTAAGGTACAAGTTAATTTTGAAATCCCCATATTCGAGGGTCAAATAGATGCAGATGCAATTGATAAATGGTTAAATCTGCTAGAGGGTTATTTTTCTATTCATGATTTTTTCAGTTGAGAAAACATTATTTTCGCTCTTCTCAAAGCAGCCCCCACATCAAGGACTAGTGGGAAACCTACTGCAAGCAGAAGGATGAAAGTACAGGCTCACTATTTTCAGTCACACCCACTTGATATTCATTCTGGGATGCCATCAAAGAGCAATACTACCCTATTGGAAGCTATGAGGATCAATACATAAAGTGGACCACACTGCAGCAGGGAAGGGACCAAGATGTGCCAGAGTTTACAATATTTTCCATACCCTTTGCACAATGTTGGGTATCAAAGATTTGGAGCAGCATTTGGTACTCAAATACCACAGCTGCCTGCACAAGTACATCCAGGAAGAAATAGAATTCCTGAACATCTACTCGCTTAGCACGGCATACCGATATGCCATCAAGGTTGAGAAAAAGTTTAAATAGAAGAAGCAAGACTTTGCATCTACGAATCTGAAGCAAGGGAAAGGTGCCCCCAAACCATAGAACAAAGGACAAAGCCAAGGCAGGGTAGCCTAAAACAACCCACCAAAGTTGCAAGCAAAGAACAGTGCTGCGAAACCGAAAAAGGACACGGGAAAGTGCTTTGAGTTCCATAAGAGCTCCACTCATAATACAAATGAGTGGTCGGCCAAGCAGTCGCTGGTGGCTGAGCTAATGGTTTCAAAATCATATGCATGTTCCAACTCTAAGACAAAACTCGACAAGGAGAATGACAAAGGGAAGCAGATTATCGATGCAGAGCCCAACAACACCGTTACCACCACAAAGAACCAGAAGGAGGAGCCCAAACATCTAGAGGAGGAGGAGAGTCTCTTCCACTCCTAGATGTGGGTAAAGGGCTCCCCACTATAGTTCATTGTCAACAGTGGGAGCCAAAAGAACCTCATTTTGGCAGAGGTCGTGAAGCAGCTTGGCTTACTGACCACAGCACATCCACAACCGTAGACCATTGGGTGGCTTCACCAAGGATGGGATATTCGCGTGAGTTAGTAGTGTCACCTTCCATACAACATCAAGCCCTTCACGTATGAGGTATTATGTGACTTTCCTCCTCTTGAAGTTGGTGATGTATTATTAGGACAACCGTACTTGTGGAAGCGACATGTTGTGTATGAATCAAGGCCACGTGCTATTATTATTACTTTGGGAAATAAGTTGTGCAGGATACTGGAGCTAGAACCGCCTACTGCCACCTCTTTGGTTACTACAAAGAAATGCAATAAGCTCATTTCTAAAACTAGGAAATTTGTTTTCCTAATGATATGCCCTAAAGGAAAGAAGAAGATGGTGGCCACGACCTCCAGACAGGGCCCCTCCACACGTAAACTACAAATGGACAAGGTTGTGGAGGAGGAGAAGGACATCATCACCTCCCTCGCAGGGGTTCCTCTGCACTGTCAGGTCAAGCACTCCAACGATCTGACCCTAGGTGCACCGCTACCCAATGGACCTATCTATTGGTGCCTTGTTCTGGAGAATGATGAAATCAAGAGGCAGATTCAAGAGCTACTGTAGAAAGGTCACATACGTCAGAGTTAATCACCATATGGTGGCCTGATCATGTTGGTGCAGAACAAGGATGGGACTTGGAGACTCTATATTGACTATCGGGCACTAAACAAGATCACTGTTTATAATAGGTACCTGATCCCAAAGATTGATGACCTCCTAGACCAACTGAAGGGAGAAAAATATTTTTACAAGATCGATTTGAAGTCAAGATATCATCAGGTACAAATCGAACCCTCCAATGTGTTGAAGACTGGATTCAAAGCCCAGGAGGGCCTTTTCGAATGGTTGGTTATGCCTTTCAGATTGACGAATGCTCCTGCAAGCTTCATGAGGCTAATCGATGGCATCTTGCGGCCATTCACCAACTCATTTGTAGTGGTACACTTGGATGACATCCTGATCTTCAGCCAAAGTTGGGAAGAGCACCTCCACCACATCTGACAGGTTCTTAAAACACTGCGACAACACAAGTTATGTGCCAATTTGGAGAAATGCACTTTTGCCATGACCCAGGTTCAGTATCTGGGTTACATTATTAATGAATAGGGGATGCATGTGGATCCCACAAACATCCAAGTCATTCGGGATTGGCTATCTCCAACCACTCTGATAGAGCTCTACAACTTTCTAGGTCTTGCCAACTTCTACCGTAGGTTTGTGCTGGGATTTTTTCATATCACTTGGCCCTTGAGTCAAGTCATCAAGGGAGGAGGGAAAGAAAAATTATTTTGGTCTAAATCTCAACAGAATGCATTCACAGAGTTAAAAGATCACCTCTGCTTGGCACCAGTGCTCGCATTACCAGACTTGCAACAACCATTTGAGGGTGAGAGAGATGCCTCTAACTATGCTATTGGGGCAATCCTTACTCAACACGGGCATCCAGTGGCATATCATAGTGAGACACTTTCAGACATAGTCCTGAAGTATCCCACTTATGACAAAGAGATGTAGTCCATTATGCAGGTCTACTGATAATGGAAGCATTACATTTTGGGGAAGAAAGCAGTCATCCACACAGACCACCGACCCCTGCAGTTCATACAGACCCAAGGGAAATTGCAGAATGATCGCCATCAGAAGTGGTCCACATACCTACAATAGTTCCATTTGAATATCAAGTATAAGAAGGCCAACACCAATAATGTTGCAGATTGCCTCAGTTGACCATCGATCATGGCGTTAACCACCGTGCTAAACTCTTATGGGTACGAGACTTCTACTTGGCCACTTCTCTACAGAAGTGACCTAGAATTTAGCCACACAGATGAGACACTCTTGCAGGGTCAGCATGTTCTAGATTTTCACCTCCAGGATGCCCTGTTATGCCACCTGGGTCACCTTTGTGTTCCTTCAAGTGAGTGTGCCAAGATGATTTGGGAAGCGCATTGTAGTCAGTTTGTTGGGCATTTTGGGGTCGAGAAAATGGTAGCAGTATTGCAGAAGTATTTCTATTGGTCGAATCTTCGACAGGATGTTAGGAAGTACATCTAGTCATGCACTACCTACACCATTGCCAAACCAACCATCAAGAAGTAAGGCCTCTATACCCTGCTGCCTACCCCTAGTTGACCTTGGGAATCCATCTCCATGGATTACATTTCAGGCCCTCCTTCCACTAAGCATGGAAACAATTATGTTTTTGTGGTCGTCGACTGGTTCTTGAAGATGGCCATTATGGTAGGCTGCAAGAAGAATATCACAACTGAAGCCACTGCTAAACTCTTCTTTGAACGATTGTGGGTACACGTTGGGATCCCATAGTCATTCATCTCAGATCGGGATAGCAGGTTCCTCAGTACATTTTGATCCAGTCTCTGGTCAATGTTGGACACCAAACTCACTAAGTCCATAGCCTTCCATCCTCAAACTGATGGCCAGACAGAGGTTGTCAACAAGATGATCATACACATTTTGCGCATGTACGACTCAAAGCATCCATGCACATGGGACGAGAGCCTCCCCTATGTTCAACACAGCTACAACTAGGCTCTCCACAGCTTGACTAACCATAGCCCTTTTCAGGTGCAGTTGGGATTCCAGCCACTATGTCCCATTGATTTGGCCATGCCATTTGCAGCTACTCATGCAAATTCAGCTCATGCTGAGTCCGCAACAGATAAGGAAAATAGCTTCATTGAGTACATCCAACATGTTTTCTAGCAAGTCCATCACATTTTGGAGAAATCAAATGCCAAGTACAAGCAGCGACATGATCAACATCAAGTGCCACACAAGTTTCAAGTGGGTGACAATGTTTGGTTGTATTTCAAAAAGGAACGCCTTACCAGAGCCTATCGAAAACTCAAACCACTTCGATATGGTCCTTACACCATTACTAAGGCTGTGGGAGACAATGCATTTGAGTTTAGCATTCCCCCATTCCTTGGCCTGCACCCAGTGTTCAATGTGGACTATGTTTAGCCATACTTTCCACCATTACTAGACACATCTGACATTGTAGAATAGCTCACATCCATGAGTTAAATCCAGGTTGCATGGAAAAGGTTGCAACTAATCGAATCATGGACACACAGATCAAGCACACTCGCCAACGGAATGTCCAACTCTATCAAGTTTTCAAAGCAGAACAACTCCTTCACCAGGGCAGGTGGCTCACTAGGGACCAAGTTCAGCAAAAGTTTCCTCATATGATGGAGGAACTCAACACAATGGAGACCATTGCTTCCTAAGGGGGGAGGAATGATCCAAGTTGATATTGGTGGCCACCCGCCAATTCCACTTGGACGCCTACCATTGCTTCTTTCAGTTTTTCAGTTTCCTTAATTGTAGCACAATTTACTATTTTTAACAGTTTTTTGGGTCCTAAACTTCCGGAGCCATTTTAAGGCCCTAAATGACGTTCTTTTGGAAATCTACGGCCACCTATTTGCTGCCTAAAATCTTCTTTTTCATAGTAGTCATCTGAGAGATCTTTCCAATAGGTTATCATGGACGTCAAACGGAGATAATATGACCAAGTCACAACCCCAGTAAGTTGGTTGTCCAACTCACCCCAATGGGGCCCATAAACTCTTGGTGTTACAACTCCTCAGGTTAGGGTTTTGGTTGTTTAGGGTCTGCTCTTATTGTTCAATAATAAAAAGGCCCTTGAGCCTCATTGTAGTTGAGTTTAGAGGCATGTAGCTGCCACATCTCTTCTCAGAGATAAGCTACCATTGCCCTAGCTGGTGTATTTCCATTTCTGTTTGTAAGCATATTTCAGTATTTCACATTAATGAAATGAAGTATTATTTCTACTACATCTATGTGTTTATGGTTATCTCTATAATTTTTTGTGTTCCTGTTTAAATCTGGATCATTAGTGTTGAGTGTACACTTCTTTATACAATTAGCAGGAAATCCATAACTGAGCTATTCCATTCCATAAAGATCGAAAATGGTCAGTCTATAATCTATTGATATAATTATAGTTGGTGGAATATCCCTGACATTGAAACCATATCTAAACAATATGCAAACTAGCCGATAGGATGGGTGGACTAGAAGACATGATCGGTAGGAATTTTCTCTATTTCAATTTAATGAACGAGAGAGAGAGAACTAACAAATTTTATTGCAGGACTTGAGTAGATCTGAAAACATTTATTAATTCAATAATTTAATATCGTATGCATGTTTTGGTTATTAAGATACATACAGAGACAACTTTGTCAAAGATATGCCTAGAAAATAGATAGAAATATAGAATTTGTATTTTTATCATTAAATGAAAAAGGCTAAATTGCAGCCAAAGAATAAGACAAACTTAATGATGCACGCTAACTAAGCACAGATAAATTCTCTAGCACTCAACAACTTTATTTAATATCAAATGCATTAACACAAAGATAACAAAATGTTTAATTAGTACATTCTTAGGAATATTTGCAATTATTCTCAACCTTAGCAATGGATGCAAGTTGATCTTGAAATTTAACAATAAGTTTAACCATCCTTTAGTAATGCATGGATTGAATATCCTATGTGAATGAAATTAAAGTAAAACCACTCTTCGTATCGAATATGTATTAAACCATAAAGCATTGATTAGTAATAACATAACTATGCTTATTGGCTTCATGCCAGATTAGGATTTTGTTCCTTAGATCTACAACATTTTCCAAAAAAGTTAAAAAGTAATAAACCATAATAACCACCATTAGAGTGGAAACTTCAAAATGAGAGGTTAAATAGATCAAAGTATGTCAGACAATAATAATCTTGTTCAAATAAAATTTCAGGAAAGTAGAACAAGACCCCTCAAGGGTATCAATCCAGATCATAAAATCATACAATTGTCCTTTAACATGGGTTTTAGGAAAGATTTTGATAAACAGGTAGAAGGCATGGTCCTAAACCATATGAATAAGTTCAAGTCGAATAGAAGTTCTATCTGGAAAATTTCACATAAACCTGTCACTGGAGTACACACATCTAACCAACCTACAACAACGTGAGCGTTGTTAGTCGAAGGACCTTTGTTAACTACAAGATAATAAGAACAAGTCACACATGAATATGTCCTCCATACTTGTGAGAGGGACCACAATGAGAATTACATTTATTAAACACTAATGAGATAGGTTGCCTAAAGAGCAACAGGGGTTCTTCCCCTTTCCCATCTGTGGATGGGTTAACAAAAGGACATCAGTTTTTAAACTGGCCTCCACCAACCAAAAACCAACATTTTTTTTACAATGCAAGCAAAAGAAGAATACAACGTAAGGTGGGAACAAAGGTTTATTACCTGATAGAGGAATTGATGGGCTAAGCTCTTAATAAATTGAAAAACAAAGAACCCAGAATACTGGACCCTTTGATACAGCCTTTCCCTATAGCCAGTGTAAACCAAAACCACAATTTTAGCATGACAACCTTAATGGAAAGAGAATAGGACGAATTTAGAACAATGAAAACAGAATTGAACAAAGAAAATAAGATTACCTTTGGTGCGTGGGTAAACTCTTTCCATAAGGGTCAATTGTTGAGCCCCCTGCGGTTTGTAGGTTGTGAGTTCAGTTCCAAACCATACCATATCCTATGGCATAATAATTAAGGGATGGCTATTCATAGAAACACTATGAGCCATGAAAGAATGCCATTTAACCAGTGCACACACCTGTATCACTACTAACAGTGACACAAAAGTGTGTCTTACATGGCAGCTAGTTGGCTTCACAAATAGTCTCTCGGCATCGCTTAGAGTAGAGCATAACACAAAAGATCACAAAGAAAAATCGTTTAGGGGTTTAGGGTTTGAATAGTTGTGCGGTGGACCATTGGAGGGCCTCATTGAATCCTAGTCATTCATGAGAATCAATGATAGCAAAACCATGTGATGGGCGTATGGCACTTGTTGAGCTAGATCACAATGGTTGGTCATCTGTTTCCCTAGATGCATCATTCTATACACCATACGGTTAGCACACACAAAGGCTTGAGTTTATGTGCAATGGCAGGGATCAACCAACGTATGGAGTATTCATATTACACAACCCACTATCACCATTCTCGACTAATAATACTGATATGGTTAGGTATAAGTACGAAACGTTGGAGGATTACTCACTCTATAAACATTATATTCTGACTGCCATCACACCAACAGAATTTTTAAGTTAACATCAGTCACAACCTTTCCCTAGCCTAAAGCGTTAGACCATGAAGTATACTAACAAGGTTATGGAGTATGTTGAAAACGGAAATGAAATAAACTAATTATAAGAAGCTTCTTTATAGTCATAACGAATAATTGATATTAGTGGTAGCATA